>CAMOHE010043881.1:54416-122635 GCA_946598075.1 Artocarpus hirsutus | reverse complement strand
TCTATAAGGGATGTCGTGGAATCTCTAAGGTTTTGACGACATCTCCTACTTGTCGTTAAATAATTTAACGACACTAAACTATTGTCGTTAAAAGGAGACCTTTAATACGGCATCTATATAGATGTCGTTAATTATTGTTTCGAATGTTATTAACGACATGTTTGTTAGAGATGTCGTTGTATGTACTTTTTATTGACATTTAAAAACTACATGTCGTAAATAATATGTCGTTAAATGTAATTTTTTTTGTAATGCTACCGGCGTAGATCGTGCAAATACAAGGGGTTTTGTGGGTCCCAACCAAGAGAGAAAAACCCAGAAGTGATCATTGGTAAACTGGCAGGAGTCGGCGAGAGCACACCCGAAAATTGACCAACCTCAAAAGACCCTTCTAGTTCTTGTTCCAGCAGACCTCACTGCCGATGGGGGTTTTGCCAATGACGTCGTTGTTGAATGGGAACGGGTTTGACGGGGTACCGGTGGGGGTTTTCTGATTTTGTGGGAGTCTTTGCTAACTTTGGTAGGAAAGGGTCACGGGGCTTGGTGGCTAAGCTCCCTCTTTGGCAGCGACGGCTATTCGTGGGCCCTGTCGTGGAAATCTTGTGGCGGCGACAATGGTGGATGATTCATGGAATGGGGTTGGAGAAACAGGGGAAGTGATACTAAATTGTTAATATTATTCATTCTTTATACTTACGTTTTTTGTTCTTTTTATTTTTTTATTTTTAATTTCTTAAATAACACCAATTAGAGTACTAACATACCCTTATATTTTAGTCATATGTACATAGTACGTGAACGTTTCCGTCTAATTTTAACGGTTAGGGGCTAAATTGTACTATTATAAAAAGATTATACTTAATTAAATAAAAAAAATTAAGATCAAATTGTACCTTTTTAAAACAGACTGAGATCAAATTGTACCTTTTTAAAACGGACTGAGATTATTTGATCAAATTACTTATAAAAAATTCCATGCATTTTAAACAGTCTAATATCTCATCGAAATTTGGAAATTTATTAACTATTTTTTTCAATTTTGTGTGACTAATTTGACCAACGATAGAAAATGTTTCAAAACATCGACGATTAGGAACGAACCTATCTCATCTACTTTTTGACAGTTGGTTTGGTGATAAACTAATGCACGTTTCTGTTCATCTCAGGATCACACGTGAAAAAAGTCTCAACTAAGATTTATTAATATTGACCATATGTCATTTGAGTTGAGTCTCCCCGTATTGGCAAGCTAAGGGATCGGCCAAAAGGAGCAATTGAATCCCGCTTAAAGTTCTTCATGGTAGTGAAAGTGATGGCTAGTAGATAACCCTACTTACCTTTTTTTTTTTTTTTTTTTTTGTTCCACTCGATGTACTTTGATACTTTTTGAAAGGTAACTTGAGGAACCAGTGCCGGCTAGGTTAAGCTTAACGTCCCCAATTTAGGAAGGGCCTAACATTTTTCGTATCCTAATTTTTACCTAATATATTGTTTAGATTTTTTTAAGAAATCAACAGATCTTTAGTTTTTATGAAGTCACAAATATATTTGGTATCCTTATTCCTTAATCCTTAAATATAAGGAGCATTACGTGGTATGGGAGCATGACTATTACTCAATTACAAATGGCAACAAAAAAAATAATAATAAAAAAAGAAACATAAAAAAAAAAAGGAGAGGAAGAATTTGAAACTCAACTTCTAGTCTTCCACATTTAATGTCCACAAAAGTAGGCTAAATAATAAGTATGATGTCAATTATGAATCAACTACAACATTTGATGCAAAAATAAATAAATTAAAAAACAAAATTTCTATGAAAACGTGAGCTTCCCCCTTCAAAAAAAAAAAAAAATCTGCACTCCCCTAAAAAAAAAAAGTGATCTCTCTTTTTTATTTAGAAAATATACGTATTTATTATTCTTTTATGTATTTGAACAATGTATTTTTTCCTTCTCATAAGAAAAGTCCATTCTCTTTCCAACTTGCTTTCTTTTAACTTCTCAGAATTGTATTGCTCCTTTTTTCTCCATATTTTTTATTTAAAAAATTATGCAAGTTTTTTATTGGTGGAGAAGATTTTTATGAGTTTCAATATTGAATTTTTAGTAGTATTTTTGCTTTGACTTTGTTGTAATTTTATTTTGATTGTTATTGGCTTTTTCCTTACTTGATGTAGGTTCTTTTGTTATTTTTACGTGATAAAAAAAGATATTCGATCTTTTCATTTCAATTTAAGGCTCCAAATTACCTTAAGTCAGCTTTGTGAGCAACAGAGTGTCTTTTATTAGCTTATACAACCTCGGGCCACATATCTACCTTTGACTGCTTTTTCTATTTTGCATGTTTGTGAGCTCGCATGAGTTTAAACACCTTAGTTTTCACCTCACTATAATACAAATTTCTAATGGAACGACAGATTTTAGATTAAAGTTTTGTAAAATCCATTGTCTAAAATAGTCCGTCAAAAACATGACGCGAATAAACTGTATGAAAACTATTCATGGAATTTAAAGATTTCACTATTCTAAACACCGTTGTAGAATCCAAAAAATTGCACAAGTTGCCAATCTCATGTGTTATACATCACAAGGCCCAAAAAATAAAATGAAATATTTACAAATAAACATTTATTAATCAGGCTTAAAATATCATGTGTAACAATATTGAAGAAACTATGCACAAGCCAAAATTCAAAGAAAAAATAAAATGGGATAGGTACTTACAATTATTTTAGATTTTTGATTGGGTCAAGTTTGAAGCTGCAAGCCGAGAAATTGAAAGGGAAAATAAGCAAACTCTCAAACTGTTTATTTATAACTAGTTTACCATAACAGATGCATTACAATAGCTATAAAATAGAATACGTCTAAAGCCTAACGTTAAAAAAGAGAGAAATTACAAACAAGTCTCAAAATTATTGAAAGACTACAAAATAATGTTTTAATGTTACGATAAATCTTAAAAGTGCTTACAATTGTTTTTGATTTTGTTTGGATCATTTTGAAGCTGCAATCCGAGAAATTGAAAGGGAAAATAAGAAAACTCTCAAACTGTTTATTTATAACTAGTTTTCCATGACAGATGCATTACAATAGCTATAAAATAGAACACATCTAAAGCCTAACATTAAAAAAATAGAGAAATTACAAACAACTCTCAAAATTATTGAAAAAATACAAAATAATTTTTTGATATTACGATAAGTCTTAAAAGTGCTGATTTGACCCCTAAAATAATGAAATTTGCCCAAAATCATGGGGGCTTCGAGGCCATGCTTAGAGGTTTATTCAGAATGTAGTTTCCACTTAGAAAACTGGTGTCATCTATCAAAAACAAACATTGTTTGACTTTTTGGCCAAACTAGGACTTTTAGGAAAGATAAAATAAAGGATTGTTCAGTTATTTCGCGACAAAGGGGGGCAACGGTGGGAAGGGTGGGTGCGACGAAGGGCCAGGGTAGTCTAACAACTGTGAGCGAGCTGGGTTCGGGTGGGGGTGGTTGATGGTGGTTGCTAGGGTGGGGGCAATGGTAGGGGGCGCAATGGAAGAGAGGGAGAGGGGGGGCTTGCGACGGCCCGCGAGTGTAGTGGGCAAGGGTGGGGTCGCGACAGATTAGAGAGAGAGAGAGAGAGAGAAAGAGAGACAGAGATGGGAGTGTTCACGACAGTATGGATAGTGGAGGTGGCATGGACAGGAGATTGATGGGATCATTTTTGTTTGAGAGAGATAGAGCATTTAAAATTTAGGAAGAAAGAGTTGGGATCACTTTGGTTTGAGGGAGATAAAGCATTTAAAATTATGGAGAGAAAGAGAGAGGGTTTGGCAGGCATTTAAAAATTTTTATACAAAAAGGAAAAGATTTTACTATGAAAAAGGCTGTCTATATTTAGAGACAAAAATCATCGTGAAAAATTAAGATTTCACGACGGTTTTGAAAAATCATCATAAAATCTTAAAATTCTACGATAGTTTTTATATATATCTGTATCTGTGTAGCATTTTTGATAGACTTTAGACTACGGTTTTTACAAAACGGTCATCGTTTAATTACAAAAATTTGTAGTAGCGGAACATGAGTATTAGTTGCAGATTTTTAGTTTAAACTTGACTTTACACCCACCTTTCCACTATTAGATTAAAAAAATCAAAATGACATGAAGTAAACGAGCCAGCAGGATATAAGGGCGGCTAAACAAACATTTGGCTAATGTGTGTATAGGCCGCGTGCGGTGCGGCGGGTTGCTTAAACATAAGTATCATCACTGCGAGCTTATATGGCTTATTAAGAGTTATTAATACGCATTAATGAAGGTTCGCAAATGGAAAGTTTTTGGGAATATGTAGATAACTGTCAATATCTGCAAGTAGTTCGTGATGTCAATTACTAATGCAGCGGAAATGTAATGGAAGCAGCTGAATATCATTATATATTTCGATCCGCCGAGTTATAAATTGCGAAGATTCTCTTAGAAGTGTATGTGTGTGTATATATATATATTATGTATATTTTTTGAACTTGAAGTATATATTGTTTTGGTCAATTTCTTTTGAAGAATATTTTATTTATTTTCTAATACTTTGTCACATTTTCAAAATATATGGGGGCTTGATCATAAATTCAAATCTCGGTAGCTCACATATCATCCTGTTTATGATGGAAATTTTTATTTATATTTTATGGGAACCATGTGTTATGATGGAGAGATATATTAGGAAGGGTGATATATGTATAATAGGTTCTTCAATTTTTTCTCCTAGCGTACAATGTTTTATTTCCTATTTTCTAAAATTACCAAATACCACTCAAAATTTGAAATCTAATTATACATAAAATATATTTTTTTATTTGACTGACAAATTCTTTTCTTCCTCACATGTTGGCGATTTCCCATCTCTCTAACGGATCTACCTTACCTTCACTTTTCCTTCTTCACTTATTTTAGCATGACAAGTTGCTGAGTTTCTTTTCTTCTTTCTTTCTTACTCTCTAATTTCTTTGTGTTTCCTTAGGCTTAAAAGTACTCAATTTATATTTCTCAAAAATGGATGAACATTTATCTGAAACATTAACAGATCAGAAGTTTTGAGGACCTGTTGAATCATGCACTCCTTTTTCCTTCTGCCGGGTTTTTCCTATTAGATTTTACTAGTAGAAGGTTTTAACAAGATCTTCTCTTTCTCTTTACAGGAGTAGATCCTTTCTTCATCTGTGGTTTGACAAATGTTAAATTTTTGGTTATTTTTGCCTTTGTTCAGTAAGCCTTCGGGCTGGATATTCCTTTGTTACATTCTTTTTCACTTGTCTTATTTCTTCTTATTTTTAATTAATAAAATTTAGAGTGGATGGCTTGGTGCAAGATATGGTTCCCAGTAGGTATCAATCTAGTTGAGATGTATATGAGTCTACTAATGCTAGTTGTCGTCTCTCATCATTTATATATAAAAACTGGTCTATTTGTATTGGAGAATGAATCTCAATATATTTGTAGGTGTGTGTAGAGATTAGGGGTTGTAACTTTTTATAACCCAAGATTAATTAACTATTTGTTGCATCTACTTTTCCTTTTTTTTTTCGATAACATGTATATTAAAGATTTTATTTTCTTAATTTTGCTAGAGGATATTTTTATGTGCAGATAACAATTTTATTGGATCAGACACGTTACCTATATGCTTACTAAGATCAACTTGTAAGTTTTTTCCATAGTGACGTTTGTTTTTCAATCAAAATAATAATAGAACCCTTGCATTTATAACATTGAAATCATATCAATTTCTTTAAAATAGTAAACTACTCACACAGAGTAATTAATATTGTGTTCGATCGTTGTAACACCCCGAAATTTATTAAGTGTTATTAGAATGTAAAATGGTGGATTAGTGTGCCACAATGAATATTTTGAATTTAATTTAATCATTTTGTGAAATTTTAAAATTTATGTTACTTTTATTCTTTTGATGATTTTTAATTACTTTGAATTATTTTAATTGCTATTTTAAATTTTGAAACAACACAATTTGTCGAATACCAAGTAGCTTTTATTTGAAAACAATGTATTATTGCACACGGTTTTATGCAACTAATTTTCTCTCTTCCTCTATTTATCTCACTCACTCTCTCTCTTTCACTCCTTTTCTCTCTCGCTCTCTCTCTCTTGCCCGTGTCTCTCTTCCTCACTCTCTCTCTCGGTTCCTCTCATTCTCTCTCAATCTCTCTCTAAAATTTTTGAAACAAAATTCGATTTCAAGCTTCGGGATTGTGGATTGAAGGCTCGTGAATGTGATTGAGCAACCACAAACTTGAATCAAAGCTTAATCCAAGGTTAGTTTTCAAAATTTCTAAACTTTTTAAATTTTTTAATTTTTCTTGCATTTTGAAATCTAAGCATTTCTAAGCTTAGAAAACCTTCAATCTAGTTTAGATGAACTTAGATTAGCTAGAATATAAACTTTGTTTCATTAAAAACGGATTTAAAACAAGATTTTCATTCTTCTCTATTTTAGGATTTTTCTAAAAATTTTGTTTAAAACTTGTTTTAAAGCATTAAAAAGTAATCTACTATATTTTTCTATCAATTATGATCATTACTCATGCTTGAGAATTGAGAAAACATGTTGAAATTGAAGATTTGGGCTCGCGGAGGCCGAGACCCGTGCTTAGAAAATTCTAAAATTTTTTCAGATTGACAGGCCGGACTTCGTGTTCGGCAGGCCGGATTCAAGTGTTCGATACGCTAGATTCATCCAACCGACAGGCCGAACCTAAAAAAATTCAGCCAACCAGACTTGGACCTCTGGCAGGCCGAACTGCATAAGTTCGGCCGGCCGAACCAGGGCGACCAGCAGATCGATCGGCATGATGAAATTTTATGATTTTTTATCCGTTTTTATCGTTTTGAACCTCGTTTGAAACTCCAATTTTGTAAAATGATTTTACAAACCTAAATGGCACACTACGATACCATGAGATGATTTAGTAACATAGAGAATATCACGCTAGATACTAATAGACCTAGTTTTCATTTAAGGTTGTGCGTGGATCCGCGGAGCTAACGTATAGCGGACCGGGATTACGGTGTGGGATACGGGCACAAGTATTGAGGTAGGACTTCTACCCCTTCTTTGGTAGCTAGTTTTAAATGTTTTGGCCTCAAAAGAATTTTAACAAAAATATTTTCAAATGATTGGTTAAAAATACATTTTTGTTGCCTGATTTTATAAACAATAGAATTGAGGTGATTTTTCATAATAAACCTCATAATGAATGTAAATGATTGTATTTGGTAAAAAGAGATTTTAATAATCACGAAAATATATATATAAAAGTATATATATTTTAGGGCATGACGCCATATCAGAGATCGGGTCATGTAGTGAGCGACCATGGGGGCAGGTCCCGAAACCCAGTTGGGCCACTACGGTGGTGATTTATATATGGTTTGCCTAGGAAAGAAAAATAGTATTTTTTCGGTCGACCCGGACTTACGATCAGTATAAGATTTGGGTAGGTTGTATTGCAAAAATTCAAGGCATGTAAAATCTTAACTTTCTCCTTTATTTTGGACTGTGGTTGTATTGTAATATTGTCAGTGCTGTGTGTGTGCACAAGATGTGGGTCAGTGAGACCCATTCTCGCCTCATCCTATATTTTTATTGTTTTTATTGTTTCCTTACCGCTTATTTTATTTTATGTTATTATTTTATTTGTTAGAATATTATAACTACTCGTTTTTAATAAACGACTTTTTAAAATTATCCATTTTTATTTATAAATTAAATCCTAAAACTTAATTTTTAACTAAATCTCTATTTAATTAACTTAATTAATCTACCACGTCACCTCCCGTGCTCTGGAGCGTGACAATCGTGGCGTGCATGTTTATGATTTATGGAGTCTAAGTCCGTTTGTATTTTTGTCGTGCTGTAACTTTGCCTTGATCGTGCTCTTGTCATACATTATAGAAGCATTATAAATTAACATGGAAAATTATGTAAATATCGAGCATACTACATAAGTTTCAACTTATAACAAAATAAAGAAGGGAATTGAAAAGGTACCCTATTACATTGAAGACCTTACCTGATAAAAATTCAAATGAGGTATCTTGTTAAGAAGAATAATACATTACAAGTTTCATTCAAAAAATAAAAAATAAGAAAATTAAAAGAAACACATAATAAAAGAACAATAATGATCATGGGATCATCGTACCGCTTATCGTAGCTGTGTTGTACCCTTAACATGTCATTGCTTTAATGTGCTAGCTTGCTCGGTGGCAGGATTGTAATCAACAAGGCTGTGGGTGGCCCTGCTCGCAGGTAGCTATAGGGCCATCATAGTGATTTGTCTCGTGGCAAGGACTTAGTCGAGAAAGGAATTGTATTGTTGGTGTTTTAGTCTTCTCCACATAGAAGGCACCTCTTCCATCATGACTTTGAAGCTTTAAAGTTAAGCTAAAAACTGATATCAAGCCATTTTTTGAGTTGACAGTGTTACGAAAATAATGCGATTAAAACAAAGAATAAAAACACATAGAGATTTATGTCTAAACTCAAAATGAAAAAAAACCACAGGTAAAGAAGAAGAAAAATCACTAAACTTGTGAAGTTTACAAGATAGAAGCGATTAAGGAGACTAAAATTCAATAATAATAAAATCTTAACGCAATATATCATATATATAGATATAAACAAAACCCTATGGGTCTAAAAAACATAAACTAAACGGCTCGAAAATACAAAAGTCTGTACCGCGGAGGTAGAGCCTCTCACCCTTTCGAGATTGGTGGTGGGCTGCGGGATCGAGCCTTTCGGCCCAATCCCTCCGCTACCACCATAGATCTCATGAAAATCCTACATTTGTTTTTCACTATAATTGTTGCACTGTGAGCTTTTTGGGTTAGGCTAAACTGAACTTGGGTCACAATGCTCTAACAGACAATTTATATTGTATGTGGATCATTAAATTTTTCTTGAATAATTGGAGCTCTTAATTTCAATGTTGTTGTGAAAGATTGACTTGAACTATGGAGGATTGTGGTTAAACACCTACAATAAAATTCTCGATCAGACGATAGATCTTCGTAGTAGTTTAAACTCATAATGTATAGGTTTTCAATTTAACAAAAAAAAAAAAAAAAGCAAAGGTATATGCCTTCACGAAAGGTGGAGCCCTAGACTGCTTTAACTTAATAGGATTAGATCACTCTTATTGGGCAGAAGCCTAGGCACTAACAAGGATGGACAGAGCTAGAAAGATTAGTCGTGAGGGTAGAATATATACTAACATTGTTAACAAAAATTAAATGAAAAATATATAGAACTTTTGGAGGGGGCAAAACATAATTTCAAAGAGGACGAAATATAATCTTAAATGTGAAATATAAAATTTTATATACAATATTAAAAGAAAAAAGTTTAAAAAGACGACCGCACACCTCATAACAGGGGTAGGTCCCATCCCATGGGTCTTGCATGGGACCAACCCTATGAGTGCCGGGATAGCCCAAAAAACATTTTTCTTACGATCATTTCCAGTTCCTACCCAAGTAAAACCTACGGCCTTCCCCAATTTTCTGTGATGGAAGGGACAACTGAGACATGTCAATTTTCTTCTTTTCTCTGACATGTCAGCTTCCATATTTATACAACCTGGACAGACCGCTGCTGTCCATGCCATTGACAGGCAGTTATGGGCTATGTTGATTCTCCCTTTAGTCCTTTTTATTCTACACATGAAGATCGTTTCAAACTACATATCGCGAAGCAGCGGGTCCAGGTCCCACCCATGATAGATTGATGATCATTGATCAACTCCACGACGCTGATCACCAAGTGAGTCGGCACTTCACAGCCGTTTTCTATTTTTTCTTGTTCTGTTTTTCTGTTTTCTTTTTTTTTTTTGGGTTCCTTTGGCAGACCCAGTCCATTTTAGTTTGAATGTTGCATGCGCAGGCAATATGCGAATTAGGTGTACGGACGTCGTGAAATGGACGTGGGGAGATCTTTAATTTGAGCATGCAGATTCTTAGCCAGCCTATTTTGACTTCCGTTTGTTTCCTCTTGAAAAAAATCCATTAAATTTCTTCTTCTGGTTATTTATTTGATTAAAAAAAAACTTTTATTTAGTTGAGAATGACATTTTCTGACATAGAAGACTCAGATTCGTTGCTTCTTCGTCTTCTGCTGAAAAAAATGAGTCAAGCCAGTTATGAATAATTGTGTTGTTTACATACGGACTGGATACGTAGAATGGCGGCCCTTAATTTTATCTATATGCATAGATAATAAACATTTATATTTGAATTAACCGTTTGTTTATATTTAGATTGAGTGTTCGTCATTGAGGTTTTGGATTAAAGGAAGATAATTTAATTAATTTTTTTTTTCTAATTTTACTTTGTTATATGGTAATTCATATAGGGATAAGCTTATATGTTCGTTGCTACTAATTATTAACTCAAGTTTTGAAGAAAATTTTAGATTAACATGATATCATAGTATGTTGTCTTCACTCTTTAGAAACATTCATATCGATTAATGTCCACCTACCTCCTATATCAAATTAATTATTCTTGAAATAATTGTCAAACCACAACAAAGTGCATATGCATGAACCGATGTAATCAGTTAACTTATTAGTGTCAATTGGGCAAAAAAGTGACATAACGTTAGAACAAGAAAAGTAAAAGACGCAACAAGATTAATGAGGTTTGACTTCTCTATACTTGTATTGTTGTGTGTTCTCTTTCATTCATTATGCTATCATTTGTTCTCCCAACTTCCTCTTCATCATTCAGATTATTATTATAATTTGATACAATTGAGAATGCACTAGTATAAAATACAACTTAAAAAAAAGTTCTGTGCCCTTAATGTGCGCACACCATATAATTCTATTGAAGAGAAGTTCTCTTGGATTATCCACAAAAATTCACCACATAAAAAGTTTTCAAATTAAGGTACGTAGAACGAGCCCTAACTTAGGAAAGGATATATGACGAGCAGAAAAGAGTATTGTAATTTCTGGACTTAGTCATTTGAGACGAGCTTGAATTTATTGCTGGTTCAAACCTGCAATACTGATAAAAAAAGAGAAAGAAAGAAAGAGAAAAGAAGAAGAAGATATATGAAGAGTAGAAAGGGGTACTATTGCAATTTTCAATAGAGTTCCTGATTACTTGGATCTAATCAATATAGAGGGTGTTCGGGAATGTAGTTAGCATTATGAGTCAAAATTAAAAATATTATAGTATATGAGAGTTCTCTACTATAGCGTACTTTTATTTTATATTGTTCATATTTAGAACTAATTTGCAAACAAACTCTAACTTGCATCAACTGCATCAGTGAGTTCGAAAATATCCTATCTTTGTAGTAGTTATAGAGCTATAGCCAAAGTGTATCTTTTATGCCTTATTAAATATAAACAAATAACAATTATATATATAAGGGAGATTGTAGGAAATGTTAGATTTTTGAAACTTTTTGAAGTAAATATTAGGTTTTAAAAATATTTGTGGTAATAATAGATTTATGATCTAAAAAAAAAAACCTTTACGTTGTAAATAAAGAGAATGCATTATTTACACCATAAATATATTTATTATGTAAATAAGAATTATCTACACTATAAACAAAGAAATAAATAAATTATTACACTATGAAAATTTAACATTTATTGCAAATATTTTTAAAACGTAATACTAACTACAATTAGTTTTAAAAAAAAAGTGACATTTCCTACCATATATATGTGTGTGTGTGTGTGTATAGATATAAAATTCCTGATTTTGCCCTAATTTTAACTTGAACCTTCATATCATAGATTTCCATGATCTTTCTTCTCTATCTACCCCCATTTTTTCTTCCCTTTCTTCTCCCTTCCTTTCATGGTCCCAATGATGAACACTTTGGTCGAACGACTCATGCAATCTCTCATGAACTTGCACAAGCCTTCATGCCGCTTGAGGTAACGACGTTGTGCAAGCTTCCCTCTCATTGCTTGATCATCTCTTGGGAGGTGGTTTAAGGTCCATCATTATTGCATGAGGTTGATGATCACATGACCAAAGGAAGCTGTCACGTGAGAACCATAGCCTCGCTTCACTTACAAGATACGCTGGCACAAGATGATCAAAGAATAGAAAAGATTGGTAGTGCTTAGCACCACATAATATTAGAAAATACCACCAAAGGTTGTGGAGTGATGGTAAAGGGACGTCATCCAAAACTTTCCTATGCTCCGAACATAGGTTTGATTCTTTGCTCGACTTACTTGCGCCTTGGTTACCATTGGTAACCGGGGCTAAGCTTTGATACCTAGGCCTTGTGTTGTGAACACCAATGACCTTTGAGGTTTCGCATGTAAAAACTTGCCTCAGTGATCCTCAAGATTGTCAATGTGTGGAAAAAAATTAGAGACATGAGGTACACCACCAGATCCTCTTTTTTCAACAAAAAAAAGCATAATATTAGAAAGTAAGTCTTTGCTTGGCACCCAATGACAAAGGCTAAAAAAAAAAAAAAAGGGAGTTTTTGAGCCCCTGGGCCAGTTGGCCCGTTTACCTAGTTTTTTAAAATTATTGTTTGACCTTGCTTTTGTTTAATATTTACTCCCATTTTTTTTTTTATATGCCACCTATGGTATTTTAAACTTTTCCTTTACACTCCTAATTTGATCTAAAATTTGTCAATTTGTCCCCTAAAGGTTTCTAATTTTAAATTTTATACATAGCATTTTCAAAAGTTTCATTTATACTCTTGATTTCTAATTGTACTATATTACTCCACATATATATATATGTATATAATTTATATATTTTAACTTAAATCTATTATAAAATTTTGAGTCTAATCAAGCACCCCTCAACAAATTTTCTAGCTTCATCACTGTTAACACTGGTGGTGTGCCTCTGAACATTTTTCTTAATCAAATATAGTTTCTCCTAGTCTTATTGGCCAGTAACCATTATCCAATCAGATTTGGTCAGGACAAGTTCTAATTTGGAAATATCCGACAAGACATAGCATGAAGTGAACTAGCCGAAATTAACTCTGTGCCTCTCCGGGAGGTCGCCTACTAGGTGACCTTGCTTTCGCTCTTCTTTGAAATAATGACGCTTTCAAAATAATGGTCTAGTGAAATATCAGTTGATTCTTTTCCCCCTACAGCACACAAAAGGTGGCCTTCAGTCAGTCAGCTCATTATATCCTGTTGATGGACCCATCACTAATCGCTAGCCCAGAACAAAAGATTGGACTTACTTGGAAAGGGCTCGGCGTTGCATCTCCCTCGCTCCTTAAAGGAAAACTGATCCATTTTGAAATGAGAGTAAATTACAAGGAAACCTGTATTGTGTTTTACCCAAATCACAAAAACACTCTTTAAAGAAAAACTAATCATTCTGACATCTCTTAAACTTAACTCTATTAAATTTTTACTTAAAATGACAAAAATAACCTTTTTAAGTTCAACCATTGATTTAAAAGTATCAAATCTTAGCCATTGATCTAAACAAAAAACCCTAACTAATCTAACATAGCCAAACAACCACCCCCACAACCTAGCCCCCATTGCCAGTAGCCACACCCCCTATTGTCCCACCGTCAGAACCTTAGTCGTTGCGGCTGCAACCCATCGCCGCCACCCATTGCAACCCTCGCCCATTGCTCCCCCACCTCCAAATTGCGTCTCTCGTCTGTTACCACCAACCCAATTGTGACCCCTATGTATTACCACCGCCCAATCACTAGCCCAACTGTCGTGGCCCCCTCCCGTTGTCCTTCACCTCATAATCACAACCCTTGTCCTCCCCCCTATCGGTCCTCCCATGAAGTCACCCCCTTTGGTCGCACCCAACCTCTGCCCTCCTCTTTTCGTTGCACCCAACCTGCCACACACCCCCTTCCCGTTAAGCCTAGCCACCCCTGTCACGCCCCCTCCCCGTGCCCCAACTAGAGAGAACAATTTTTTTTTACTTTTTATTTTTATTTTAAGATTTTAAAAGTTTTAAATATATTTTTATTTTTTAGATTATTTTCACATTTGCTTCTCAAAGTATGTCACTTATATCATTTTGCTCTCTAACTTTTAAAATGTACCACTTAATCCCCTCAAACTTTTTTTCGTTAACAAGTTTCGCCCTGCCACCTAAGTCTATTAGTTTTTGGACAGTTTTTTGCTGAATATTTTTATATTTTTCCCCCCAAATTGTATCACTTACGTTATTTTGGCCCCCTTGACTCACAGAATATGTCATTATATCCCCCATTTTTTTTTGTTAACAAATAACCTCTTTTCATTCAATTTCGTTCGGTTACAAGTCAATGTTTATTTCTTCTAACTTTGGGGGAAAAAACCCAAGCATAAAAAAAGTAGTTTAAAGGAAAAAAATAGATTAAGGAAAAAATTGTTCAAGGAATAAGTATTATTTTTCGTAATAGATCATTCCAATCACATAAAAGAGCTTAAGGAGACAAAAAAACCCACAAAATTGCTTGAAAGAATAGAGCTCTAGAATTTTTTTTTTTTTAAAAAAGAACATATTATTTTTAATTTCTTGTAAAGAACTCCCTCTTGAATTTTTTTTGTATTTGTATTTGAATAGCATGTTGTGAAAAAAAAAATACATATGCAAGATGTGGATATGTGAATTGCTTTGATGTTGAGGTCTTATAAAGTTGGAAGAAAAACAAATTAATTTACTAACCGAACAAGATTGGATGGAATGAGGTTATTTGCTAACCAAAAAAAGGATATAGTAACACATTTTAAAACTTGGGGGGTAAAATAACATAAATGACAAAGTTTGGGGGGAATATAAAAATATTTTGGAAAAAACCATCTAAAAGCTAACAGAGCCGGATGAAAGAGGATACTTGCTAACGAAACAAAGTTTGAAGAGATAAAGTAGTATGTTTTAAAAGTCACAGGGCAAAGTGACATAAGTAATATCCTTTGGGGGGCAAATGTGAAAATAATCCTTATTTTTTCTCAAAAAATCAATTTTCATTTATTTTGTTTCATAATTTTGTTATAATTTTTTTTAAACGGTGTTTGGCTGAGTGGTGGGAACCACGGTTCCCATCACAAACTCAGTTATAAACAATATAAAACTCTCACATGCTACAGCAACAATTACAAAAATTGTTACAATGTAAAGTTCTCACATGCTACAGTAAAAGTGGTTCTAACCAATGGTTCCCACCATCTGTCCAAACACCCCATTAATCTTTTATGAAAAAATAAGGAGGGTGCTATATTTTTGGGAACTAATTGTGGACTTTTTTAAAACAGTTGTGCTTTTTTTTAGACTATGTAACTCTAAATCTTGTATTTTATCTTATTTTTTGACATAATTATTATCTTTGGAGAAAAAAATAGTTTAATAGATAAAGAATATTTATATTATTTTAATTGTTACAAATTTAAATTTTTTTAATAATGCTACTATCAAAAAAGGACTCTTCGAGAGGAAAAAAAAAAGATATTCTCTATCATTAGAATGAAATTCATGACTACTACAAGTATGTTTAAATTACTTATACTCATTTTTTAATGTTATTTTTAGGTACATAAGCAGCTAAAATGTTTTTTGATTGATGGAGGGGAATTTTTGGCATTTAAAATGAAATTAACGGTTAACTCACAGTCAACCCTCACCGTTAACTAACAGAAGGTGTCTTTATGTGTACACCCAAACAAATGGAGTAAAAGACTAAAGTCAAACGGAGCAGCATGGCTTCCTAAAAGTCATTTTTGTTTTTTTTTTTTTTTTTTTGTCTTTTTTGTCTTTTTAATTTAGGAAAAAAAACAAAAACAAAATTTAATCAAAAATTAAATTAGTTTTAAGAGTGTTTGGTTTCCTCATTAAAAAAAAAGGAACTCAATTAAAGTCAAGTTTTTGTAGACTTTCATTAAATCTTTCTTCTATACTTACATTCTAACACTCCGTTTGGTGAGAGAGATGGGGAATAGGAATGATAAAGAGAGTTGGAGAGTAGGAAGGATGGAGATGATCATAATAATCGTTTATATTATTTCATAGGATGGAAGGGGAGTTGAGAGGATAGATGAGAGTTATTTGTAAAATTACTATATAATAAATTTATTATTATTTGTTAGCTATATGTTAGTTTTTTTAAAACTTAAAGTGATGTATTGCATGTTTAGATCCTTTCATTGACCTACTAAACAAAGAATTTAACCCCTTCTTCTATCTCTCTCCCTCCACCCCTCGCCCTTCTTCCATCTCTCCCTCCTACCAAAAAAAGTGTAAGTCCACAAAATTATGTTTTCTCGAAAAAAACCTTACTCTATAAGACCTTGACATTTGTCTTTAAACTTTAATATAATTTTATGAACTATATTTTCACAATTTTATTGTTTATTAAAAAACTTTAGCTATGGATTCAATCCATTAAGCCTTTTTTAAGAGGTTTTTTTTATCATTTAAGTGCTTAGTATTCTAATGTAATATCAAAAAGATGTCACCTTGTTTGGAGATATTTTCTTGTTTAAATACTTTTAAAATCCTACTCTAAGATTTAAGAAAATATCAATATTATATGGAGCAACCTTAAAAGGGTTGTACCTATTCACAACCTCTAATTTAATTATCACACACACTTTCTTAAACTATCCCTCATCCTACTTGTTATAACCCAGTTAAAAATACTGAAAAGTCCCTGCACTAAATTATGGTATTGTTTTTCCTTTTTCCACTTACCGACTAGTTACCAAACTTACAAAATTTTCCCATATATTTTTCTCGTTAAAAGAAAAAGGAAAAAAACACACTTTTTATAATTTGTAATAAAGATAGCAAACAGATGATTCGTAAGATTTGCATATAAATCAAACATATTTACAAGAAGAAGAATATTTTTTATTTTTACGAAATAATTTTCTTTAAATCGTTTTTCTTTTTATTGAACAGATTCTATCACTAGAAACTATAATGATAGTATTACTCAAGATTTATAAAGATTTATTCATAAATCAAATAATTTGCACGGTTCATTACCAAAATAGTTTATATAATTCCTATTACTACAAGAAAAACTACATTTAACGATATGTTATTTACGACATATAATTTTTGAATGTCATTGAAACGTACATACAACGACATCTCCAACAAAGATGTCATTAACGACATTTGAAACAATAATTAACGATATCTATATAGATGTTGTATTAAAAGTCTCCTTTTAACGACAATAGTTTAGTGTCGTTAAATTATATAACGACAAGTAGGAGATGTCGTCAAAGCCTTAGAGATTCTACGACACCGCTCATACACAACATTGGTCAAGATGTCGTCTATAAGGGATGTCGTGGAATCTTTAAGGCTTTCACGACATCTCCTATTTGTCGTTAAATAATTTAACGACACTAAACTATTGCCGTTAAAAGAAGACATTTAATACAGCATCTATATAGATGCCGTTAATCATTGTTTCAAATGTTATTAACGACATCTTTATTGGATATGTCGTTGTATGTACTTTTTAATGATATTTAAAAACTACATGTCGTAAATAATACGTCGTTAAATGTAGTTTTTCTTGTAGTGTATACATGAAACAATAAAAATTAAATAAAAAATAAGAATTTTGAAAAAAAAAAAAAACCATACACTTTACTTGTAAGGAGGTTATTTCGCCGTAGAATCTATCTGTATTCTTATAAAAAAAAAGTAAGGCATTGTAATTTTCAAGAATAGAACATTTTTTTGTAGTGAGTGCGCAATGAGTATTTTTTAAATACTTTTGTCATTAAAAGTAATTTCATTAATAGGTAAAATTTTATTAAAAATCGTATGTGAAACTAAAATGAAGAGTGTCAAATAGCCACATGTTTTTTCCAAGGAAAGAAATGTCTTATTTTCCATTGTAAGTAATCTAATTTGAAATCATAATTATGAATCCAAAAAATCTAAAAACTCAAAATATACAAAAAGAACATAAAATTTTGGAGTAATTTTTAAACTTAAAAAATCGTAGATGGAGCTCCATAGAGGGAAGAGGGTGAGACGAGAGAGAGAGAGAGAGAGAAGTTGAGTACGGATTTAGGCCGGGGCTTGGTTTAATGGGCTGGCTGAATAGGTGGGCAGAGCATGTCGGCTAAATCGGACTTGTGCAAAGCCTCATGACAAGAATAACTATGAATGTGCCGTGCACGCATGAAATACCTCTCCCTCTTGCGAACTTTTATTTTCTTGTGCAAGGTCAAACACGTAAATAAAGAATACGTTGGGTTGCGGGTTAAATCAAAAGTTTTTATTTTAAAATTGGTTTTTCATAAAATTTAGATTATTGTAGTGTTTGCAATTCAAACAAATAAAGTAAGAAGGTGACAATATAAGTTATGACCTGATGATGTAACAAGAACTCAGTCCAAACATGACACGATTGTTACGAAATTGACTTGATTTAATTAATTAACAAAAATATAGACAAATAGTTTTAAAAGAATAACTTTAACAAATTTATTTTCGAATAAAATAAACTATATATTGATAGCCTAAATTCACAAAGTAAAGTCTAGATAATTGGATCAAGTATAGTTGGATTAAGTAAGTAAAGTAATATTTATATTGTTTATAGCAGCTATAATAATACGGATCTAAGTGACATTTTCACTAAATAAGTGACACAAGTTGACATAATCTCGGCACAAATTTTTGGTTGGCAAGAACATAACTTAGATAGCCGCCCCCAAAAAGTCTATAAGACAGTTGGGAAAGTTTGAAAATGAGTGGTATTAGCTAAACTTATTGTGTATGGGGCAGTTCCATAGACCTTGTTGTTTTTGTTCTTAAAATTTTTGAAAATGTGTTCGCATGGTTTTTGAGGCAAAAATTTTAAAAACACTCTCAGCATAATTTTAAAAACATTCTTATTTTTTAAAATAAAAACATTTTTACCTATTTTGAAAATAATTTCAAACGGCCGCGATATTAGCTAAACTAATTGTGTTTGGGGCGGTTTCAAGTAATATATGTTGTTGTTGTTGTTGTTGTCCATATTATTGGCTGTTCGATTCTTTAAATTTTGTACGCATCACTGCGGAGAAACAAACGATTCGCTACGGTCAAGGTTCCGGCCCTTTAAAGTGTGATTACAAACATTAAGGGAAAAAAAGAACAAAGAAAATGTAATATATATATGCCCTCAAAAAAAAAAAGTGTAATATATAGTACGTGTAACATCATTGTACTGCGTTTATAAAAAGAAAAATGTCTATTCTTGGGCTTACCCAATTACCTATAGTATCTTCAAGGATGTCACCAAATTTGGCCATTACTTGTTTTTATCAACCAAATAAGGTCAATTACAAAATTAAAGAGGGAACTTCCTGTGGTGCCGGCATGTACTTTTCCGACACCAGAGCCGAGAAATCATATAGTGACACGTGGACTATAAAAAGTTAAAGTCAAGGAAAACCGGTTGAACAGCTTAAGCAATTAATGAAAACAGTGATTGTCAAATATGTACGAGGATTGCAAGTAGATAATCGTATAAACATTGCCAATGTAGCAGGTATGATTGTGAACTAATTCTTTGCATGTCTAGGATTTGGCCTGATGCACCCAACTCCAGAAATTAACAACGATCGTTAAACTAATACAACGATCGAAAGTAACTTGACAGTGATTGTTAAAAGTTGCTGGTGTACCAAGTATGACTATAGACTAATTCCTTATATGCCTAGAACTTGGCCTAATGCATAAATTTAGAAAAATCCAATACCTCAATTTACATTAATCATGCAATAAAGCTAAAAATCGCATGACATAGGAAGCTAATTGTCAACAAAACGAAAATATAATATCAAGGCATGTTTGTTGTATGGTCTTATTTAAAGCCATGTTCCTATTTAATTCATGATTTGTTAAATTCTTAAGGTCCGTTAAAAATCTTTCTTAAAACTATAATTTTTTCTAGAAAAATTAGAAGGCAAAAAATATATATTTTTTTTCTCCTTTGGAAAAAGAATCCTTGAATCTTTGAACATACAACCACAAGGAGATTAGGAGAGAGAAATATTTAAAAGGAACAAAATTTAGAGGAGACAAAATACATGCATCCTCGTTATTAGAAATCGTAGCCATATATTATTATTGTGGGTGTAAATTTATTTCAATTTTGTTTTTATTTTTTAAATCAATTTGTATTTGGTTTTTAATTCTTTAAAATTTGGGTAATAAGGTTCCATGGCAACAGTTGTCTCTGGAAGCGAATGACAGACTTGGAGTCGAAGGCAATATTATGGCACAACACAAAACATTTTATTGGGTGATCTAAACATACGCTATGAGCAAGGCTACCATTTTCACAAGAATCACTGATCGTTTAACTTATTCAACGACGATCGTTAAATAAAGGTTGTAGAAGTAAACAATTATTCTGATATAAATAACAAAAAAGTAAGAAAATTTATGAAAGAAGTTAAAAAATCAACCAAGTTTCTCTGAAAGTATCCACAATAACAACTCTACTTTCTTATTTTTGTTTTCTTGTAAAAAAAATTTGTCCTTTTTGATCATCGTTGAGTTAAATAAAATGATTATGTTTGTCAAATCTACACCTAAAATGCAAAATTTACAAATGATATTGATAAATTTAGGAAAAGTACGGGCAAGTGACTAAGAACTTGCAAAACACCATTATATATGTAAAGTTTACAACTAATGCAAACTTTACAAATGATATTGAAAAACTTATGAGGACAAGTGAAAACAGAAAAAGTAGCAAATGATTTACTATCTAATTGCTATCAAATAACTAAATTTTATTAAAAAATTTAGAGAAAAGAGAAAATGCTTAAATATATTAAAAAATATATATCTAAAAAAATATTTATAAAACCTTATAAATGTTTATTTTTTACTTTCATGTTTATCTTTATTTTTATTTTTATTTATTTTTGTATATAAATTGCACTTTTTATTTGATAAGTTGTTCAAAAGGTCTTAACCTTTTTAAAAAAGTGTGGTTTAGTCTTTAATTATTTATTTTATTTTATTTATTTATTTTTTAACTAAACTAATCCTAACCTTTCAATTTCAATTTAGTAACAAAAAAATATGACTGTTGTTTAACACTGATCAGGTGAGTTGACATGTACACAATTAATGGGGGCATTTTGGTAAATTTAGTTTTAAAACAAATAGAAAAATTCAAAAAATAAAAAATCAGTATGAACCGGCTCACATTGGAGGGTGTTCACAAATTTGGTGTCAATTGTCTTCACATTTTCAGATGTGAAAAGGTTTCACAACTTCAATAAATCAGAAAATACAAAAATGCAAAACACCAAAAAAAAAAAAAAAAAAAAGAAGACAGCATCACACCATCCCTTTCTTCCTCTCACTCTCTATTATGGCCTCCGGCCACCACCCAGAGCCGGCCTCCCCACCACCCAAAAAAACCTCCACCCTCACCACCGGCCTCCGGCCACCACCCAGATCCGGCCTCCCCGCCCCAAACCCCGACCTACCCATTCCAGCTAGACCCGCACTGCCTTCTCGGCCCCCCTCTCTCTTCTCATATGAAATCAACAAATTCGACAAAAGCTCCTTTGGGCGGTGCTATCCTCTTCCTCGCAGAGCTCGTCTTCATGGGACTATTGGATTTCGTATTGGAGAAAGAGGTATAAGGAATGCATGGGACTATTGGATTTTCGTATTGGAGAAAGAGGCAGAGGGAATGCAGCTTTGAGAGAAGAAAGGGAAAGAGAGAAGATTGAAGTAACGGGTCGAATCAGTTACCCAGTTTTTCTATTTAGTTATTTACTTTTTTAGCTTTGGAATTGGACCGGCGGATTGGATCCAACGATCAACATTTCTTCACGGCACTGTGCCGGGAAAGTACATCCTGATATGTAGAACGATCCAGTTAAAGAATACATGTTTTCCTACAATTATGTATGTAATATGATATATTCCGTGTATCCACAGTACACACTATCCTTTTGTTGTTTTTAAACTACACTTTTTCTAGACGGTTTAGATCAAATTCAACGGCATAGATTTGTAAAGGATATAAGAAAAGAACTTGCTTGCTAAACTGGTTATCTAGTTTTTCTTTATGTAATTATTGCAGTAGTTGTTTGGCAAGATAAGTTTGCAGGGTGGAATTCGAAGCACGATAGATGAACATGTGAATGAATTAAACTCAAGCCTTGAAAATTCATTTTTTTGTTCAAACTCCGATGGGCAAGAATTTTTTTCTATGTATTCAGAGTGAAAAAAATGAACAAATCTAGATCCATATAGTCTAGGCAATTCTTCTATGAATTTTTTTATAGGATTTGTTATTCAACACAATGTGGTTTTAAATATTGTGATTTGAACAAGTAGTTTTGAATCTACTACGTGATTTGAACGTTGGTTAGAATGTAAATGTCTAAACAGAGAAAAAACGTCACATCGTAGAATTGGTATTTAGATGGTGTGAGAATTGTGAGCAAATTAAAAATGTATCACGGGTTTGAATAGTTCGAGTTGTTCAAATAACTTGAACCCAAAGGTCCTAAAGAGGGGGGGTGGAAGTTCTCAAAATTGGAGGTTTGCCTCTTTAAAACCATCCCTGTCTTTTTGAAGTTACTTTATTTTGTTTACCAAACGTCAATTTATCTTGAACCCAAAGGTTCAAATAACCAGAGCCCATGTACCAAACGCCAACTAAACTTTTTAAAATTTTTGTCTCGATACTCTATATCCAAACACAATCCAAATTTTATTCACGATTTAACTGATGAGACAGGATAAGACCAATAGGCTATAGGCTGTGGTCGGGTTCGAAATAAGACCGATTAGACCGATGGGTTCAAGTTCTCAAAATTGGAGGTTTTGCCACTTTAAAACCATCCCTGTCTTTTGAACTTACTTTATTTTGTTTCACAAAATTGGAGGGTTTGCCTCTTTAAAACCATCCCCATCTTTTTGAATTTACTTTATTTTGTTCACTAAATATTAATTTAGCTTGAACCCAAAGGTTCAAATCACCAAAACCCATGTACCAAAAGCCACCTAAAATTTTAAAATTTTTGTTTCGATACTCTATATCCATACACTATTCAGATTTTATTCACGATTTAACTGATTAGACAGGATAAGACCAATAAGCTACAGGCTACGGTCGGGTTTGGGATCAAATTGATAGGCAGGGGTCGGGTTTAGACTAACAGGCTGGGGTCGAGGTTGGATCGATGAGGCAGGGTTAGGGTCAGGGTCGAACTAACAAGCTGAGATCAAGGTTGGACCGACTGGCTGGGTTAAGGTTAGGATCAAACTTAAGGGCTAGGGTAAGGACCAAGATTGAATTGATGAGATAGATCGGCCATCATGGAACCAAAAAGTTAGGGTCAGAGTTCGACTAATAGATCGGGTCAGGGTCAAGATTAGACTGACGGACTAGGACTAGGGATAGTCTTGGATCAAATGGATGGGGATTGAGATTGGGATAGCATCAAATCGATGGGCTGAGGTCGGGGTTAGAATCAGGATCGATGATGAGCCATCTCTTTTCACTTTGTTGTAAAATACAAAAAAAAACTAATAAAACTAAATCAATCTTAAAAAATAAAAGATCAAGGGTTAGGAGTTTATACCCTTAAAGCTTGTTGTTCTTCTCTCCTTTCTTTCCTTTTCTATATGTGGGTAAGATTGACTGAGGAAGTGGAAAATTTTGAGAGAAAAAGTAAGGATAAGGCCACGGTTTTGAGGAAGGTGAGGAAGAGCTTGGAGGAGCTAATTTCTTTAATGAAGAAATGGGGAGAAAAGAGCAAAAATGGGCTTTAGTTGATGGTAAGACTTTATAGAGACATAGTGCTAATTAGACTTAATTTTCAAACCTTGATTTTCTTAGCTTCTAAATAAGTTTGGAAGAGCTAAAACACAGCTTAATTCCCCCTAAATGTGGCACCAATTTGGAGAAGAAATGGAGGGAAAAAGGCTCTATTATTTGGTCAATGTGACTTTAACACTTTTTACTATTAATAAGCTAAATCATGTTTCTTTGTCACTTGGAAGTTCTCAAAATTGGAGGTTTTGCCACTTTAAAACCATCCTTGTCTTTTTGAACTTACTTTATTTTGTTTGACAAAATTGGAGGTTTTGTCTCTTTAAAACCATCCCTATCTTTTTGAACTTACTTTATTTTGTTTACCAAACATTAATTTAGCTTGAACCCAAAGGTTCAAATAACCAGAACCCATGTATCAAACGTCACCTAAACTTTTTAAAATTTTTGTTTTGATACTCTATATCCATACACGATTCAGATTTTGTTCATGATTTAATCGATTAAACAAGATAAGACCAATAGGCTATAGGTTGCGGTCGGGTTTGGGATCAAATTGATTGGCAGGGGTTAGGTTTAGACCAACAGGCTGGGGTCGAGGTTGGGTCAATGAACGAGGGTTGAGGCCAAGATCGAACTGATGAGCTGGGATCGAGGTTAGACCAACTAGCTGGGTTGAGGTTAGGATCAAACTTAAGGGCTAGGGTAAGGACCGAGATTGAATTGATGAGATGGGTCAGCCATGATGGAACCGAATAGTTTGGGTCATAATTCGACTAACAGATCGAGTTTGGGTTAGGATCAGATTGACAGACTAGGACTAAGGATAGGCTTGGATCAAACAGATGGGGATTGAGATCGGGATAGCATTAAATCGATGGGTCGAGGTCTGGATTAGAATTAGGGTTGATGATGAGCCATCTCCTTTCACTTTGTTGTAAAATACAAAATAATAAAAATAATAATAAAAGTAAATCAACCTTAATAAATAAAAGATCAAGGGTTAGGAGTTTAAACCCTTAAAGCTTGTTGTTCTTCTCTCCTTTCTTTCCTCTTCTAGATGTGGGTAAGATTGATTGTGGAAGTGGAAAATTTTGAGAGAAAAAGTAAGGATAAGGCCACGGTTTTGAGGAAGGTGAGGAAGAGCTTGGAGGACTAATTTCTTTAATGAAGAAATGGGGAGAAAAGAGCAAAAATGGGCTCTAGTTAACGATAAGACTTTATATAGACATAGTGCTAATTAGACTTAATTTTCTAACCTTGATTTTCTTAGCTTCTAAATAAGTTTGGAAGAGCTAAAACATAGCTTAATTCCTCCTAAATGTGGCACCAATTTGGAGAAGAAATGCAGGGAAAAAGGCTCCATTATTTGGTCAATGTCACTTTAACACTTTTCACTATTTATAAGTTAAAACATGTTTCTTTGTCACCATACGTTACCCACAAGAATTTTTTGATTTAGGAAAGCAAATAAAATATTGACTACTTGAGGAAACTAGCTAGTTGACTAGAGATTTTTGGTTCCCATCAGGTCCTCTAACTTTGCTTATCACAGTCCAAGTCTAACCTTTAAATTTATTCATAATGATGTTATTTCTAAATCGTATACTAAAGTTAGACTGTTATTGATCTTAAAGCCATTTCTTGACTGCATAATATTTAAACTTAACTTTTCTTGCACTTGTCTTGGAATTACATAGTTTTTTACAGTATTAATTTTCGAGTCCAGATGGCAATTTTTTTAATAAAAAATGCTACTTGCGTAACTCGATTTCTAACAAATAGGTAATTAAGGACATTTTGTGCATTAGAGTGTTTCTTTGAATACTGCTATCACCATACTATACTTTAAAATCTTTGAGAATGAATTTTCAAGTTAATTTATAGTTTAAATTTCCCTCCACCTTAATTCGCAATGCAAAATCACAAACCAATTTATTTTGCTCAAATGAGCCATGAAATCTATCTTTAACATCAAGCATATAATTTTGGATTTTATTTCATAATTCCACAATTTCACAAATCATAAAATATGACATGATATTTTTTAGAAAAATCTTCTACTTTAGTATTTAAATTTCAACATCAATTTCGTTCAGCTGAATTAGGATGTTTGCCTATATATTGCTAATATAGTAGTATACTTAAAATTCTTTCTAATTGAATTTTTAAGCTTCTTGTTGATAAACTCCTTCCATCCTAACTTTGAGGTAGGGGATTTTATGATCTTGAACTAAATTCTTAATATATATAGCATGAATGAGCTTATTTTACTATTATTATCTATGAAATTCTTATCAAAACTCGTACTTATAGACTCTAAACTTAGAGCTTAATGATGTAGTTATGAGAAATTTCTTAATTTAATTATGCTTATTAATTATTGGATTTTTCTAAATACTACATTAAGAACATGTCACTTGTTTACCATGGTAAGGAAAAATTCTACCCTTACCCATGTACCTTTTGCTCTTGATAGGCATGAGAGTTACGGTTTGATACGTTCTAAAAAACACAACTAACATGTTCTTTGGTTAAATAATGAGAATCATAGTTTTCATCATAGACTCAGTTATAAATAATATAAAATTTTTATATATTACAATAATAATTTAAAAATTACTATAATATAAAATTTTTATATATATTATAATAAAAATAATACTAACCAATAATTTTTACACCGCTAATAATGCAATAAATTTAATGCAATTTGGATGTGGCAGTTACAGTAACACCTGTACTAACCAAAAAAACAGTACATATAAGACCTTGAAACCGGAGCAAAGCATCCACGTAGGGGACATTTTCTGCAAATCTGACACATCAGGTACATAAACAACAAGCTCTAATGTTTATGACGCGACACGTGGATGACTATTGGTACATCTGCTGTATCACAGATTTGGCCATAATAGTATTTTTTATTATGAGATAAAATAGTTTGTTTGTGTTTTCTCTCAGTGCAATTGAGAATAATTTGCAAAAATGGAAATCAATGAGAGCTTTATTTTAACCGTCAGATCTAATCCGTTGGTTTAAAAAGTGTTGTCCACCTAAATTCACAATGAACATGCCCATATCCAACCAAAAATACACAAATTAGAAAAAAAAAAAAAAAACCTCTTTTATAAAATTAAAAATGGTGTTCCCTTGCAAAATAATAATAATAATAATAAAATAAAATAAAGAGGTTCATCTTCGACCAATCAATCGGAATCTCCATGGATTGGCAGAGGGGTTGCAGGAGTATGTAGCAGTGTCGAATCGCGACCCCAGAACGACGTCTACCTCCTAGTGGGTTGCGACTCTCCCTTGAGTCTGTCCCAACAGTGGTTGTGACCTCCACCCTCTGGCTCACGATTCCGTCATGGCATTCACAGAGGAGGTCGCAACCCTGTCACGACCGATGGGTCGCGATTCCGTCCACTGTGATGGACGTTACGGAGGGGGTTGTGACTTCTCTACCTTTACCGGTTGCGAGATCTCAAAGTCACGACCACCGTGGGTCGCCCTTTGCCGAACTGAGCTCGCGACCAGCCGCCATTTTGTCTGGACCGCTCAGCAAATCAAGCTTTGGGGGGCCAGCCACCCATCCGCCGGCTGCCTTTTGCAACTCCTCCCAGCCATCCGACGCCACCTTCTGACTATGATCTCAGCAGTTTTTTTTTTTCTTTTTTCTTTTTGCCCTGAGTTTTGGTTTGTTAATTTTCAATTTTTTATTTATTTTCTGTAATTATTAGAGTGAGAAGGTTGTTATCAGACGAGGGTGGAGGATGATTTTGAACCATTGAATTTGAATGCAATGATTACAAAATGTCTCATCCATGAAGAAGGGTTGTCGAGAACGTTTGAAAGTTCTCATTGTGGTATTTCTCAAATAGAAAAAGTAAAAAAAGGCGGGTGGGAATAAAGGCTTCTTTTTGTATTGTGCAAATTCACTTACGTAGCTTAGTCTGAAAAATTAATGAACAAATCATCTACTATTTAAGGAAAGTAATAAATCATCTACCTTACCTTATAAACAAAACAATAATAATAATCACCTTTTTTAAAGAATATTAATAATAACGTTATCCTGGTTTTGTGTGATTTTAATATTCCAAAGAAAAGGAAAGCGGACTTCTGTCTTTAGCTGTTGCCTTAACAAGTTGGATATATATTAAATTACAATAGTGGAGTAGTTGTGGTCCTTATGGACTTGCTAGTCCGCCATTTCTTCAAAATATAAGATAAAACAAAGACGTTGACATCTCGTTTTTAATCGTTACGGTGACACGGGGAGCGAAGTTGTTACTCTTGGCTTTAGGCTTTTCTCTTTATAGCTTCAGACATTTGACTTTTCCCGATTTCGTGGGTTTATTTTTGTTTTTGTTTTTCCACAACGAAGGAAAATTTATCATAAGGTTTTTTATACCAACGACCTAAGGCCTTTTTTACTTCGTTTTATGAACGTTAAAAATCATAATTTTTTTTTTAATTTTAAAACTTTAAAAATTATTACTTTTAAAAAAAATTATTACTTTACCTGTTAAATTTTTAAAACTCTTTACTTTTATTTAAGTTTTTAATTTTATGTTTAAATAGACAAAATTATGCTTATGTAATTTATACATAGGTTATCTATGAGGATAAAAATGAGATTTTATTTATTATTTGGTCTATTATTTAACAATATTTTTTTATTTTTAAACAAAAAAATAAGAAATTGAAACAAGAAAGTGAAAAACTTTAAAAGATTTAAAATAAAGTGATAATATTTAAAGTCTAAGGTAAAAGGAGAAGTTTTAAAAATATAAAAATAAAAGGATTGTTGTCAAAATTTAATTAGCAAAAGGAAAGAGTTTAAAGTTTAAGCCGTTCATACCCCTCATGAGAAGAAGGAAAGATTAAGAGGACCCAAACGGCCAGAGATTCAGATTCCCAAAAAGCAACCGAAAATTCCCATCTCCTTCTCAGCTTCATCTTTCTTCTCCCCCTCTCTTTCTCCTCCCTGATTAAATTGTTGAGTATCATAATTTTATTTCCTTATTTTTTTTGCTCTTTATTCGATGCTGAATTTTACTCGTTGGTAATAATACTCTCTCTCTCTCCTCCCCGATTAATTCGTTAAGTATCATACTCAACGAATTTTGCTCTTTATTTGTTGCTGAATTTTGCTAATTTGTAGTAGTACTCTCTTTTATATTCTATTATTGGTTGTCATATCTCTTAATTATGAATATCAGCACATTGAAAATCATAGCGTAAAGTCAAACACACACTTTATATTAAACAAAGGACCCAAAATCCACCGTTTGAATGATTTTCACGTGGATTCTTACTATATTAATAGGTCTTTTACACAGGTTTGAACCAAACTAGGTGTACTAATCTGTCATTATTTAGAGCTGATAATTGAAACAAAGCTATTATGGCGAACCTTGACGAAAATGGTCCTCCGGCGAGGCTTGAGGTGCTGATTAATCTCTTGCTTATTTCAATTTGGTATAAATTGTTTTTTATTGTATTTGTTGTGAAAATTTCTAATACTATGTATGTGTGTGTGTGTATATGTATATATATATTTGCTCTGATTAAAAGGGAAAGTATGCTGCAATGGTGGTGTGCTGGCTTTTGGGAAATGGGTGTCTTTTCTCATGGAACAGCATGTTGACTATTGAAGATTACTATGTTAAATTGTTCCCAGTTAAGTACCATTTCACTATTTCTATTGATGCTTTCTGATTTTTTTTTTTTGGTCACTTAAAACGTGTAGCAAGCACTATTTTTTCTATGAAATTCCCAACATATTGAGAATTTATGCATGGTTAGAGCTGAATTTGCCTTATTGATTGAATTCTATATTTAGTTTTCTTATGCAGTGATGTTTCGTACTGTATTGTGCAGTTTTGGGTTGTCAAATTTGTATTAAGTTCTGTATTTGCGGACATATATATATATATATATTTTTTTTTTTTTTTTTGTGTGGTTCTGATATGATGATCCTACACTACGCTTCATGGGCAGAATTTTTTTTATACCTTTAGCATGATTCTCATTCCTTTTTGGCGCCCCTATGCATGTCTTTTTTTTTTTTTTTTTTCTTTTTCTGGCTCATGTTTATATAGTCATTCTCCAATGTCTGGTTTCTTGATTATTTCCCTTTTGTAAGGATTGGGGCAGTGGCTGAGAGAGTTTTTGAAGTAGTACACTTCGGATTGTTTTATCAATGTATTATTACGTTTTTCAATCCCTCTGTTTTCCTGATGCAGAAATACCATTCCTCTAGGGTCCTAACTCTGGTGTACCAGCCATTTGCACTCGGAACACTAGCTATACTGGCCTATAACGAGGCAAAAATTAATACTAGATGGCGCAACCTCTTTGGATATACTCTCTTTTTCCTAAGTTCTCTTTTGGTTTTAGTTGTAAGTACTACTAATAATCTCTGATATAAACACTTTTTAAGTACACTTTACTTTATTAGAAATCTAATACAGCCGATTGATTTTCTCCCTCTGCCATAGTTGGATTTAGCAACATCCGGGAATGGAGGGCTCGGAACTTTTATCGGAATTTGTGCCTTGAGTGGTGCGTTTGGAGTTGCAGATGCTCATGTTCAGGGTGGAATGGTTGGAGACCTTTCCTTCATGCGACCTGAACTTGTTCAAGTTAGTATCGAATTGTTACTTGTGGATTTTTCATGCATTTTAGTTTCTTCTCAGTTACAGTGTCTGCTTCTAACCTTCTGATCCTGGCTTAAAATTGTCCAGTCTTTCCTTGCTGGTTTGGCTGCATCAGGAGCTCTAACTTCTGCTTTGAGGCTAATCACAAAGGCAGCATTTGAAAATTCCAAGGATGGTCTTCGGAAGGGAGCTAGTATGTTTAATTCTTCTAATTATTGTTATTTGTAACATTTTATTGCTTTTCATTGTCTTTATAAACTTATAATTCTCTCAAAAGGTCATATGAAATGTCATATGTCATGGTAGAGGCACCCAAGAGGTAAAAAGTTGTGAATTAAACAGAATGTCATGCTTTCGTTTACCTTTGTTTGCCTTCCTTAGTACTTTTATTCTTGTTCCTATGCTAGTAAACTTGTTGTACTCCACAAAACAGCTATACCTTGATCTTTCCGCAGCTTGTTCACTTACTTCTTGCTGCTATTCACCGTCCCATTGCAGTTTTATTCTTATCAATCTCGACAGTTTTTGAGCTTCTTTGTGTCATTCTGTATGCATCTACATTTCCAAAACTGCCCATCATCAAATATTACCGCTCCAAAGCAGCCTCAGAAGGAGCAAAAACTGTTTCTGCTGACCTTGCTGCTGGTGGCATCCATGCATTACCCAAAGAAGTATGTCCACTTCTCTTCATTTCACGCTTAGCGAATCTAAAAACGGGTCCTAACTTTTTTTCATAACAGAACATTGTGCAATTGTCGCAGGCTGAGGAAGATCCGAAACAACACGATCGACTGGGAAACAAAGAATTGTTGCTACAGAACATTGATTATGCACTTGACATGTTTCTCATCTATGTACTTACATTGTCGATTTTTCCTGGATTTTTATCAGAGGACACTGGATCACATAGTTTGGGCACCTGGTTCGCATCATTTTAACTGTACCTTGCAATTTGTCTTCAGTAATTACAGAGACATGTATGCATTCTTGTGATGAAAATTTGGTGAATTAAATATTAGGTACGCCCTCGTTTTAATTGCAATGTACAATGTGTGGGATCTAATTGGGAGATACATTCCACTCTTGAAGTTTCTGAAGTTGGAGTCTAGGAAAGGACTTATGATATCAATTCTTTCGCGTTTCTTGCTCGTCCCGGCATTCTATTTCACAGCCAAGTATGGTGACCAAGGATGGATGATAATGCTCACATCCTTCTTGGGTCTATCAAATGGTTATCTCACCGTCTGTGTCCTCACGTGTGCGCCCAAGGGTTACAAGGTTAGTTCAATTCTGCTTGATAATACTTTATAAGTTGAATCTTTTGGACCATTTTGTTTACTTTATAGCAAGTGCTGGGTTTTGGATTTTTGTAGGGGCCAGAGCAAAATGCGTTGGGAAATCTGCTGGTTTTGTTTTTACTCGGTGGTGTATTTGCAGGGGTAACGCTTGACTGGCTGTGGTTGATAGGGAAGGGCTGGTGAGCTTTTTCTTTAAAATAAAATAATAATCGTTCTTATAATTTTCAGTGTTGATTTGTAATAGAGGCAAAAGGAATTTCTCTTTTCTAAGACTATTTGTATATTTGCTTTTGTGCCGTATTGTTGGTTCATCTCATTTTTAGGAGTGTTGTGAAACGATTGAAATCATTCATCAGTGAGCTAAAATGATAATCTCAAATCTCATTAAAGGGGAAAAAAAAAAGGTCGTCTCAAAATTTCACTATCTTGGTGATGTCTGGTTGCTCATTGTCGCATAATGGCCATCTCTTATTGAATTTGCAAAAGGTAATCCATTTGGGAAATGAACAGTTCACATGAGACAAGCATTTAACAGCTTGTGAAGGATTAGACCCCAAGAATCTTAACGTTCAGTCTTCAATAATTAAATTAATTTTCATTACCAATAGATGACGGATCCACAAAAACGAGGGTAAGCAAACTACGATACGACAAACATTCAACCGCGATTCTCTCTTTGAACATGTGAAATCCAATATATAATTACGTTTTCACACCAAAATATGCCTAAGCTATTTTATTGTCTTAATAACTCGGTTTAAACACATACATGTTAGAGTTTTATATTATAGTTTTTTATTTTATATTATTATAGCTGCTGAGAGTTTTATACTGTAGATGGTTTGAACTTAACATACTAAATCTAAATAATCTAAATAAGTAAATCATGTTGAAGGACTATTAAAATAATTATACCTTGTTTTGTTCCCTCTCAATTTTTTAAGTGACGATGCGACCAACATACTAACAAGTCCTCGGGAGTCGCTAGTTCTGTTGCTCCGATCAATGAAATTGGTTTTTCTCATTATTTGGCAGTGCAAGGCTTTGGATTCACACCAACAGTCGACTAAACAAATGTACGTTTGGTCCCAAAACTGCAGAAAGTTTGGTCTTTCACCAGAACCAAACAATAACCCACAAGCAAATACTCTTTTACGTATCAGAAATGGAACGTTTGGGTAGCAAAATAAAACTTTTTTTTTGGGTTTTTTCTCAAAAGAATTATGAACTTGTATTCGAATTTGCACCCTACAATACAAAAGAGAGAAACGAGCTGAAATTTACAGTGGGTTAAAAATAGACCAAAAAAAAGGAAAAGCAACCCAAATTAGCCCGTTCTGTTTGTCTAATAGCATCACGTGACACGACAGAGGCGACCGAAAAAACAGATAGGCCCCACGTGATACGGTCCCTCAAACGAGCAGAAAGAGGATAATGGTTAGGGGCAGAAAGGGAAACCAAAAAGTGGACGGCGATGATGAGGCCTGGGCCTTCTCGAACTGGAGGGAATCAACGGCGAGAGGCATGTTCTCCTGGTCCGGGCTGCACCTGGACTGGTGGGGCGGGTGGGCACTGTACATGATAGCGCGCAACACAGCCGAGACTGTCGGAATGTACGCCGTCTTGTTCCGGACGAGGAGCCACGTCAGCCCCATGAGCTGGCAGTCCCTGTTGAAGATCTTGTCCGCTCTTTCGCTTTGGGAATTCTCCGTTCCGTTCTTGAATCCTCCCTTCAGCTATGATTTATGTCAAAAAGTTAAAACCAATTAGCTCTTTTGTGTAGGGCAGATAGAAATGACATGTGGTCCCACAAGGAAAGACTATAGTTTATAGTGAATGTTGGGTCGCCATTAAAGGATGCAAAGACTGGGAAGAAGTTATGGAAGATTATGCAGCTACCTGGTTTAAGACGTTGGGTCATTTTCTTAGTGTCTACCACTGTGGTTTTAGTATGTTTCATAGAATGAAAAATAAATTAAAAAAATGGAATCTTTTCAAAAACTCAAGAAAAAATGATATTTTTTTCCTTAACAAATTTTTTGTATCAATGCATGTGCATAATGCAAAAGGTGGAGTTACCTTTTGGAGGGCACCCAAGCACTTAGTACAGCCAGCGTAGGACGAATTCCGGCAGTTCCTCTCCAAGTTCTTAACGGCGGCGGTGGGAGTGGCGTTGTGAAATCCGGAGACATTAAACGCCGCCGGACAACTGAGGGAGGTAATCTGGTGGAGCCGAATCCCGCAGAAGCAGAGAATGGCATCGCAGCTCGCATTGGGCTGCGGAATCCGGATGTTCCGACTCAGCAGGGAGCTCTGCAGCGAGTTCACGCACTTCTGCGAGTCGTCCGGCATCATCGGAAGGTCTCCTCCTGCTCCTGCTGCTTCCGCCGCCGACGGAGTCGGAGCCGCAGCCGCCGGAGAAACCTGGAGAGCGGAGCGCGCGTGGGCGGCGAAGAGCCAGGCGGCGAGGACGGGGCAGCAGCGGCTCCGGTCGAGGTCTCGGCCGCAGGCCTCCTTGACGCCGCCGAAGAGCTCGTCGGAGAGGTCGAGGCGGCAGATTTGGGCCTCGGTCTGGACCGGGATGGCCGGGACGGTGTTTGGGCCTGCGTACTCACCAGGCTCCAAGGGCTGGTCGTGGCCCGTGACCGGCTCGGCGAGGAGGTTGGCCAGGGAGTGGTGGAGGAAGTTGGTTGAGAGCAGAATGATGGCAAAGGTAAATAAAAGGGAAGTGAATGAGAAGAACATGGTGATTTTTCGGAAATAATGATGAGTTTTTTTTTTTTCCTTTTCTTTAATACTTTGACACAAAAGGGGTGGTAGTTTGGTAAGAAAAGTGGAGAAATGGAGTTTAAAGTCGAAAGCTTTGTGTGTTTTATTATAATGAATGATGAAAGTGAAAAATGTTGACAGTGGAGATACGAAGATATCCAAAGGTTCTTTACTTCTTTGAGCAAGAAGAGAAATAACAGAAGAGCAAGAGAGAAGTGAGATTTTTTTATGGAATGAGGATTGAAGAGAAAGTCTCTCTCTAGAAAAAGGTGGTGTCTAAGCAAAAAAGAAGGGCGGACTTTAGAGAGCCCTCTAAAATGAATGAAACGCTTCAAATTCAAGAAGCTAAGCAAGGACTAATCAATTTTACATTATTATTATTATTATTACTTCTTCTTCTTTCTGGTGAAAGCGGGAAAAGAAAACGGGTAAATAGGACTACAGTCTATAGGGGGTCCAATGGGGAACAGAAAAGATTCGTTTGGTGGAGAGAGAGAGAGAGAGAGAGAAATAGAGTGGGAGTGGGTTTGCATGGTAAGAATTATGAAAGGGGCTGTCTGTCTAGGGATCTGGCAGCTTCTGCCGTCATTTTCCTTCTCATTCTTCGTTTTTCCCTCAGAAGTGCTGATTTGGAAGAGTGAGTTCCTTTTTTTCGGAGCATATCTTCCCTACTTGCGTTTGCTTCCTAATTCTACTACTCGCTTCCTCATGCCCAATAGCCTAAGTATAATTTTCCTTTTTCCCCTTTTTTTTGTTTTGGGAAAAAAAAGGTCCACTCAACTCTTGCATGTGGGTCTAGCCCTTTTGACAGTTATTTGAACTAGTAACCTTGTCAAAAATTTAATCACCTCTTGGGTCAAAACTTTGTGCTCTTTCTTAGGGTAGGTACGCAGCTAGGGTTCACGAGTATGTTTCTCTCCTCTTGGTTACTTTTAGTGAGACTATTCTCAGAAGGTGTCCAGGTGGTGAATTGGAGTTAAAAATAAAAAATATTGTATGATATATAAAGTGTTATATTATAGTATATTTTTGTTTTATATTATAATATTTTTATATTGTTTAAATTAAAATTAATAAGTTAGAATTAAGTTTGTCAAATAATTTATAAAAGTTTGTCAAATACTTTATAATTGTAGCAAATCAATTATTTGTTTAACAATCTTACATGATTGCAGGCCATAGTGATTAGTATGTTTGATATTCTTAGTTTCAATCAAAACTTTTGGCTGCTACAATATAAAGCTCTTATGTGCTATGGTGACTAGAAAAATTAAGCAACAGTCTAAAGCTCTAATGAGCTGCAATAATTTTAACCAAAATTAGTTTAAACTAATGACCTATATTGATAATCTCAAACACCCTGTTCATACCTTCTTTTAAGTTGGAATTTTAGGTGCCATGGAATTACTAAAAAGATATATAGCTTGCAAGAATATGGAGAAATGGGAACTTTTCTAATTCTCTCTCTTCTTTTTCCTAATTAACAACTTATTTATCTTAGTGATGAAGTTAGCTATTATAGGACTATTATTCTTGATAGCGTTTTGGTGGAGGCGCCTATATTATTTAACATAATCTCTCTAATTTTGAACAAGAGAGCTTCAAAATAATCATTTTGTTAGAAATTAATGTCCCATTTGGATTATATGGTGCCCAAAAGAAATTTTGTCAATTGTCTATCAAGTTACGAAAATGCATGAAGAAATCAAGATTGGGACTCGTGCGGATCATGTGTCATAGACACATGATCAAACTCAATTAGGGCCGCTTCTCTGATCGCTTTGGTCCGTCGCAAAACAAAGAAACAGTTTTGTCGTTTTTGGTGATCGCCCAGATTAGGCCTAGCAATATCTCTTATCCCATGATCAGCCATGTCTTACGACAAGAAAAGTCGGGAAACAAAAGAACAAAGAGGAAAGCAAACGTAGCAAAAGATAGGAAGAAAGCAAAATAAAGGACAGGACAGAAAGCAAAAAAAAAAAAAAAAAAACAGGAAAAGAGAAGTTACTGGCATCGGAATGGGGAGGGCATCCTAGGCATTTTGACAGTTTCTCTGTAGGACTCTTTCGAGCAAAAGTTTCTGTATAACTTAAGCGTGTGGAAGTGGATAGAGGTTGTTGTGTTAGCCTTGGGTTGGTTGCGCATGTTTTTGTTTTTTTGTTTTTTTGTTTTTTTGTTTTTCTTGACAGGCTAACTCAGTCTACTTTCTATGAATTGTTTTCCAGACGTTCACATAAAGTAATATAATTGCTCAGAGAAATACAGGAAGTGAGTGAGCCAGTGGGAGAGGGAAATATTAGTGTGAGGGAGGTATATATTCTTATTATTATTTTTGGATAGTTGACAGAGGGGGTAGATTTGAATTGGCTCACATGCAATGGCTGCAAGCCAAGCCTAGCAACAAGCTGGGTTTTTTTTCTTCGTTCTTAGGATATGGACGGTATATTGGCTTATTAACACGAAACGTACTGAATTTTATCGGCTTTTTTATTTTATCTTTAAATTTTAAAAATTATTATTATATTTTTTAAATTTTTAAAACCTTTCCTTTTATATCTTGAATTTTAAAAATTATTATTTTACTCCTTAATTTTTACCACTTTTTACTTTGTCTCTTAAATTTTTGATTTTTTTTTTCAAATAAAGAAAGTTAAACTCACATGATTAGCATATAGGTCACCTGTAAGAGCAAAAATAAGATTTTATCACCCCCTAAGCTTTATTTCATGTTTACAATTTCACTATATGCCTTTCTTTTTTTATCTGAGCTCTCATTTAAGAAGGATTTGTTTATATATTTCTTCATATTTTTAATGTGTTGCTCATTTAATAAGTCGATTGTTTATCAATATCTAAATTCAAATACTAAGAAGATCAATTATACATTAAAGATGAGGAAATATTAGCGAACAATATCGATAAGAAATGCGCATACATACCATTTTTAATAAGAGTAGATAAAAAAAAAATTAAATGAGAGTGTAAACTTGAAACAAAACATAAGAGTAATAAAATCTCATTTTTACCCTTATAGGTGACCCATATGTGATTCACGTACACTTAATTCTGTCTATTTGAACAGAAAAAAAAAATTTAAGAGACAAAGTAAGGAGATTCAAAAGTTCAGGGACAAAATGTTGATTTTTAAAATTTAAGGAGCAAAGTGAGAAGTTTTAAAAGTTCAGAGAATAAAGTGGTGATTTTTAAAATCATGAGGCAAAGTGAGAGAGACCTTAAAATTAAGGGGCCATTTGTTTAATAACCCCAGTATATTTGTCTTTAGGACAATTCTATAGGTTGTTTGCATATTGGTTCCAAGTACCAAACCAATCAATAACAGTATAAGACTCTCATATGTTACAATATATGGCAAATAAAAATACAGCACAAAGTTCTCATATGTTATGTCATAGTATTTCAACTAATTTTTTTTATTTCAAACTTGCGAAACATCCTATTAATTTAGGACATGAAAAACGTCTTATTAATTACAGGATTCTGTTTTAATTTGCTTTTTTTTTTTTAGTTTTGTTTTTTTTCTTAAAGTAATTTTGACCATTCTGAAAAATGCACTACCATTAAGCCGTAGAAATCAAAAATAACAAAAGATTGGAATATATACAAATTAAAAAGTAGAAACTGTTCATCTCTTGGCAAGTGCTAAAACAAACCAAGCATCCTTAAAGGCTCGAGAAACGAGAACCCAATTGATCCTTTTATTTGGATGTAATGTAAGGTGTTGTGTTTTTATGAAAAGGGACAAAATTAGCACACGTTAAGGAGGCTCCACCACGCCACGAGACAAGAGAGAGGAGAGTGTGGACAATATAGAAGGGAAAAGAATAGTTCCAACTCACAACTCACAAACTTACAATAGTGGGAAAGATGCGTAAGTTTATAAGACAAACATAAAGCGTCAATCAAGCAAACATTATTCGAGCTAAAAGTTCCTTTGAAAAACGCTCTCCTTGTATATATTTCAATATTTTTCTTATATTATAATACTATTGTTCATTGTTGTCTCTTTCAAATTTCCTTCCTTTTGGTTTTGGGATGGCTACACTTTATATTTTAATAAAGCCGATGTGCCAAAAGAAGAGGGCTTTTAGTCTTTTTAGCCTTCCTTTCTCCTTTTTCCTCGACTCTTATGTCTAGTTATTGTTTAACGACTATTTGTATATTTATAAGGTATTTCACAAGGTTATTATAACTGTTGGTTAAAATTTTATTATTGTAGTATATAAAAGCTTTATATTGTAACGATTTTTTTATTATTATTACAATATATGAGAGCTTTATATTATTTATAATTAAAAAAGTGGTTTGAACAATCGCCTGCCAAACACCTTGAAGGTTAGGTGCAAAAGAGAAAGGTCGTTGGTAATTGAGCTTGACAAAGTATAAAGTATACAAATGAAAATGAAAAGGTACAATCATGGTGTTACACATTAGGGTTGACTGGGCACAAATGTTACATAGACCGATTAGCCGTTAGCACCATGTCACCGCTAGAGAAAACAAATTTACCATGTAAAACTAAATTTAAAGTCCGATAACTAGTAGTGATAATTTCTAAATATCGCTAATATATAAAAGAAAAATAAAAATCATAAGTATTGGAATTGTTGTATCGGTGGAATTGTAATGGCGTTGACATGAATATATATAGTAGACAAATGATATTAGAAAAATACTTGATTATATGTTAAAATCTTTTTGAAGTTACTTAATAAAACGTGGTCTTGAAACTTGAGAACACTAGAGCATATCAATGATATTACTCCTCTTCTATTGAAAGAATCAATGAATGCCCACTATAGTGTCTTTAAAGTTTAAATACAAACATAGATGATTGTGCCATTATAATAAATGAGTTTTTTTTTTTAGTTGGTGAAAATATCTACCATAATTGTCTATTTTTTACTCCTTAAATTTATGAACAAAATTAATTTTGATCAAATCTAATAGTCGAAAAATAAAACCTACCGATGGGTTCCCTCGTAGGAAGACCATAATCAAATTTATTTTTATGCCCTTATTTCAGTGCATCATTAACAATGTTTCTTTAAGTTCTAATGGAATCCGGCCGTGTCATTCTAACACTCTGATCACGATGTACTTGTCCAAAATTGGTTGAACAAGTATCTGCAATGCAGCTTAGACAACTCAAGTTAATTGTTGCCACAAGAAAACAAAAGAGCCATCTATTTGTAATCTTTGATCGCTTCAATTTCATATATGAAAAGCCCACATTGAATATGTTTTTTCATAAACTTAAATTCAGGGAGGCAAAAGATTTCCTTTCAAGATCAAATATCAACGCATCTTTGTGGGACTTTTGCTGGTCTTTTCTTTTATGCATCCTCATTTGCATGTGGGCTTCATAGCTCCAGTCTAGTCTAATCAATTAATCAAACAAAGCTCAAATATAGTTGGAAATGACATCAGTACATGACATTATTGGTAAAGATGGACTGATATACTCTTCTGCCCCGCATCATTTGCACCTTTTTATCCAAACCCTTTCCAACTTTTCTTGGTACAATTCTGAGTATCTAATCTTCTTCTTTTTATTTTTATTTTTATTTTTATTTTTATTTTTTACAATTAACCAGCACGTACTGTAGTTTTAAGCAGTTACATGATCACTATTTCCTGGACTTTCCCTGACGAGTTAAATTTGCAAGTTATTTTTTTCAAAAAGCAACGAGTTTTTTTTTTTTTTTTTTGAGTGATGAACTAAAAATAGAATTTAATCAGCTTACCAGACTTCTTAAGATAAAGTTTTCTTGGAACACAAAACAACGATAAGTAAGACTGAACTCGATATTATAATTACTAAAAATAGCTAAAAAAAAATTTTAAGCGAAAAAGCCATGAGTGGGAATAAAATTTCTAATTTGATTTTGTTGGTGTCTTTACAAATGATTATTTAACGAAAATCGATGATATATGATTATTTGACACAACTAAAAAATATTCAAGAAAGAAAAAGGGCCAAGAGTGTCAATACACAGACGAAATCAAGTTGGAAATTGTATTAATCAACTTCTTAAAAGTTGAAACTTACTCGACTCCAGATCCACATCCACGACCCTACTCCCAAGCTTTATTTGCCTTTTAAGTCGACCGCGTTATTCACCTTTTAAGTCAACTCCTAAAAGTGTTTAGTAAAGTTTTTTTTTTTTTTTTCATATCCTCCATTTTGAAGTTGTCAAAATTTTTTTGAATAGTATTATATTTATACTTTTAGATTTGAATTTATGCACAATTTATATCTTTTCTTGGTTCACGGTTAATTTTGATAGCATAAAAGATCTAAAAACCCTTAAATTAAAAGCAAAAAAATAAAAAAAGGGAAAAAAATAAAAAATATGAAGGACATTTAAGTCTTTTTTTTGCAGTCAAATTCAACCTTTGATCAAAAAAGTTAAACTTTGAATTGTGGAGATACAAACGTAACGCATTTCAAAATAGAAGCTACGATTTTTTAATAACCTCAAAATGCAGGATTTAAAGATGAAAAACAGAACTTGACAAAAAGTAAGGTTTAATATTAATTTTGGCCCCCTACAACTCAAAATGCCACAAAATTGCATCCAAGCTTATCATAAGTTAGAGCTTGGTACTTCCATCAATAAAGCATCAATTTTTTAATTATTTTAATTATGTGTAGGTCATGTGATCACTAATTGGGAACAAGCAATATAGGCAGGTGATGGCGATGCTGGAGTTGAGAACAAAGGAGGAGGCGATGCTTAAATTAGAGCTAGCAAAAATTTGCAATGCTTGTTTTTTTTTTAAATAAAGTATTTGTTAAAAATTACTATATACTTTAAGCAAAAATCTGGCCCATATATAATAAAAATTATAAAAAAAAGTTAATGTCTCAATCACAAAAGTATCAAAGTTGTAACTTATTATAAATTTCAGAGGCAGTTTTATGCCATTTTGAATCCTAAAGATAAAGTGAAACAACCATTGTTCATGGAATAAATTTGAAATTACTCCAAAAATAAAGATCATTTATACATAAAAGTAAAATGACTTTATAGTTTAATTTGCTATCATTCTTTTGTTCTAGAAAGAACTACATATTTTCATATCACTATAATTAGGAGTGTTGACGGGCAAAACTCGTCTAACAATATTCTTTCTAATTCCTTGCTGAGGTAATTACTCGCGAATGAAGTAAACAAACAATAAAAAAAATAATTATAAGAACACATAGAGATTTATAGTGGTTCACCTCAATTGAAAGCTACGTCCACTTTAAGTTTTTTGGAGTATTGGGATTTCATTATGAGAAAATTGTTTACAAAGGTAGAGCTAAAGTTTGTGCCAAGAATTGAAATTCCATATGACATATAGGATTGACCTCTATTTATAGCTTATTAGATGGGTCATTTTTTGATCTTTTTGTTACAATTGAAAAAGATAATCTTTTATTTAATTGGCTTGATAACTCTGATGAGACCTTCCATTGAGTTTTTTGTCTTCTACGTAACTAGAATTTTGTAGATTCTGATAAGATTGAGTGCTTATTGCCATCTTAAAGATTTTTAGTTTAATATCAAATGTGGTTTCCCATTTTTCCTAGATTTTGAATAGCTTTGTGGTTGTTAGTTTGCTAGGTCGAACATTATGATGATTTTGGCATTTTTTTTGTATAGGCCGCGGTGAATACATCCGTAATAAATACAACCAAGATGAATATGACTAAGGTGAATACGGATAAGGTGAATATGGCAGAGGTGTCTCTTTGGCTATCCCTCTTGCAGCTAAGGTGTTGACCTCGTCGCCAACTAGGCGACTAATACTATATTAGTTATTTTAGTGGCTGACCTTATTGTTAGATTTGTGGCCGACCTATCATCATCTGGGAAGCCAACCTCATGTACCTCAATTGTCTTTATATCTCCCATGCAGATAGGTGGCCGACCTAATTTGCGTCGGCTAGATGAACATCACTAGTTATATGGCCAACCCTATCTGTGTTGGCTAGGTGAGCAACCTTGTCTTTAACTATATGGCCGACCTAATCTTCAACTATATGGTCGACCTTATTTGCATCAGCTAAGTGAAAGACGTAAGCTATGCGGCTGACCTCATCCGTGTCAGCTAGGTGGCCAACATTTATTCATAAAATTGTTGAGATACTTATAGTTAAGCCAAATGTGAAGGATCTCTTTATGTCACCAAGAGTAATATCTTAGTAAACCATCCACAATTGCCCCTACCCTCCCAGGTCAAAGTGCTTCTAGGTTGGTGCATAAAGGGCTACGAGCTCTACTCCAGGTTTAAATGACTATATGTTGAGATTTTTATATGATGTATTTTCCTCAATGATTAAGCTAGTTTGTATCTTATTTGTTTATGAAAAAGACAATTTTTATAGCGGAGTTGGGTTCATGCCTTGGCTTTCCTAGATGAAAGACTTTATTGTGGCTAAGTTGGGTTCATGCCCTAGCTTGCCTATATGAGCAAAATTCTTTTTATAGCTCCCTAGCTTGCCTTGATGAAAGAGATAAACTCTATTGTGACTGAGTTGGGTTCATGCCCTAGCTTGTCTATATATATAAAAAAAGATATTTTTTATAGCTAAGCTAAATTCATACCCTGGCTTGCCTTGATGAAAGAGATAATTTGTATTATGGCTGAGCTTGGATTCATGTCGTGGCTTGCCATATGGAATGACTTATGAGGGTGCTTGAGCTTTTTTTTTTTTTTTTTAATCTTTTGAAAATTCTTCAAGGTCTTTTATTTGTGTCATTCATGTTTCAAAGCTAACCTTTGTTGGGTGGACCTTTCTTTCATATATGTGAGTTTCCTCTATCCTTACAGTTTGTTTAATGATGAGCTCATTTAGTGATGTTCTTGTCCATGAGATCACTTATTCATTGCTGAATTATTTTATAATCGCTTCATGTATGAGCTCGTACATGATGTGAGCTATTTGCAAGCTTATTTGGCATTAAGTTCGTCCAAAATCTCTGTAGTGGTGGACCAGCCTGCTTGATGTGTCACCCATGAGCTCTTTAATGGTGAGTTAGTCGCTAAATTTGCCCGTGATCTCGTCGGTGCTGAACTCATCCATGAGGTAGGTCATCCACAATCTTGTCGAAGATTGGTGGCTGTTGATAAACTCTTCGATTATCTCTGTCTTCAGTGAGCTCGTCCACGACTTGATGGTGGTGAGTTCTTCCATGATCTCGATGGTAATGAGCTTTTCCACCATTTTGTCGGTGGTGAACTATTTCACAATCTTGATTATTGTGAGTTCTTCCACAATGTTGTCTTTGGTAAACTCGCCCATGAGATAACTTATTCACAATCTTGTCGATGGTGAGCTCTTCGATGGATCTTATCTAGTCAGTGACGGTCAAGAAATCTTCCACTATCTTGTTGGTCAATGATGAACTCTTCCACAATCTCAATAGTGGTGAATTCTTCCACGATGTTGATGATTGTGAACTCTTTTATGATCTTGTTGGTGGTGAGCTTGTCCACGAGCTTGATGGTGGTGAGCTCTTCGATGATGTTGAAGGTATTAAGCTCATCCACAATCTTGTCAGTAGTGAGTTCATTCACAAACTTGATGGTGTTGAGCTCGTTCACGATCTTGTCGATGGTGAGCTCGTCCATGAGCTTGTTGTGGTGAGCTCCTTCGTCATTAGTTGTATGGTCTCTTATGCCCATGAGAAAGGGGAATGGTAGCGAGGTATTGTAGTTGATTTTTATTATTCACCATGGTTAAAGGTTAATGTTAAAGTTATTCAAAATTCTAAAAAAGTGGGACATGGAAGTTTGGGCTTTCCTTTTAACGCCAATTGTTGACAGGCAAAATTCATCTAATAAGATTCTCTAATTCGTTTTTGAGATAATCACTCACAAGTGAAGTAAACAAACAGCAAAGAAAATAATAACAAGAACACACAATAATTTATTGTAGTTCATCTTAATTGAAGGCTACATTCATTTTGGGTTTTCTTGGATATGGGGATTTCATTATGAGAAAACTATTTACAAGGCTAGAAATAAGGCTTGTGCCAAGAATTAAACTTTCCTTTGCCCTATAGGGCGGACCTCTATTTATAGCTTATTAGGTTAGTTAGTTTCTAATCCTCTTGTTACAATTTAAATTTAAATACAAGATAATCACCTATCTAATTAGCTTGATGACTTTAATGAGATCTTCCATTGAGTTTCTTTTCTGCATATCTAGAATCTTATAGATTCTTATAAGATTAAGTGTTTATCGCCATATTTAAGATCTTTAGTTTCAATATCAAACGTAATTTCCCATGATTCCCAGATTTTCAAATATTTGTAGTTATCTATTCATCAGGTCGGATATTGTGATGATTTTGGCATATTTTCTATATTGGCCGAGGTGAATACAAGCATGTTAAATACGACCAAGATAAATACGACTGAGGTGAATATGATCAAGGTGTCTCCTTGGCTATCCCTCTTTCAATTAAGGTGTCGACCTCTTTGCTAGCTAGACGGCTAATGCTATCTTAGGCATCTTGGAGGCCGATCTTATTGTTAGATAGGTGGCTGACCTCACCATCATCTTGGAACTAACCTCGGATAAATCAATTGGCTTTTTCTCTCCCATGTAGATAGGTGGCCAACCTCATTTGCGCTGGCTAGGTGAATGTCGTTAGCTATGTGGTCGACCTCATGTGTGTCAATTATGTGAGTGGCCTCATCTTTAACCATGTGGCTAACCTAGTTTGTGTTAGCTATATAACTGACCTTATTTGTGTTGGCTAAATGAACAACGTCAACCATGTAGCCTACCTCATCTGTGTTGACTTGGTGGGTGACCTCTTCTTCTACCATGTGGCCGACCTTATTCGTGTCAACTAAGTGAACGACGTTAGCTATTTGGCCGACCTTATCCACGTCGGCTAGGTGGCCGCCTTTTATACCTCAAATCATTAAGTTGCTTATAGTTTAGCCAAATGTGCAGGATCTCTTTATGTCACCGAGAATATCATCTTAGTAACCCATCAACAAAGGGTTTCTCGTTTCTTCAACAAAATAAGCGACATGTCATTCAAATTATTATCATTTCCAAATTTCTCGGGAAAATGATGTTATTTTAGCCGGATTATCTTCCAAAGAAAAGACATGTTGTTTTAATATGCATGATTTAGGTCTCCTCAAGGTTTAATGCCTCAACATTAAACGCTAATTTTTTTTTTTTACCAAATAGTGAACGACATACCGATTTTAGTATAGTACCATTTGTTTCTAATAATCGACATGTCACATGTGGTTTGACTAATTATTCTAAGATGTGTTATTAATATCATGTGTCCTTTCTTTATTCAAAAAACAAGTAGGCAAAACAACTATTCTACGACATTTCTTTGATATAAGAGTGGTTTCATAAAAAATAGTACGTAAAACGAGATTTCTAATCCTTATAAACGATATATCTCTTGTTTTTGCTGAAAAAAATGGCATGCCGTTTATACTAACTTTTTCTTTCTTTAAAATGGCGACATGTTGTTGATACTTTCGTTGCATATCATCGACTTCGAGTGTGGTTTTTCTGCAACGGCATTCACTTCTTGTGGCGATTATACAAAATGAGACGTTTTTCAGCACAATAATAAGAAATTTGGAATGCAACACCATTTGAAAAAGGGGGGACAGAGAGAGAGAGGAATAAGATTATACACAGACTTAAGCGACAAACAATTGGTGTCTTTTGATGTGTGTGTATTAAGGGAGTTTCTTTTAATTTTCTTTGTTACAATATCACATCTCGTTTATTTGCATAGAGTAGAGAAACACGTCTTTTTCGCTTCTCTTATTTATTTTACAACAGTTTATTATTACATTTACAACAAAAAAATTATCACAAAAGGAAAGGAAATGTTACTTTGATTCCGTAGCATAATTTGGTCTCATTTATGCTTTGTTTTGGATGATTCTTTGAATTTTTGTTTATTTCTTCACATTTGCAGCTGAAAGATTGCTTCGTTTTTGTTTTTGTTTTTGTTTTTGTTTTTTCCCCCTTCTCTCTCAACTCTTGATTTCTGATATGCAGAATACGACATCAATTGTTTACTTTCCACTTTTTTCCTTGAGCTTATTGGAAGATTTGTAGTGTTTAGCCTTTTATTTCCTTGGAAGTTCTTATCAGTTCTCGTTATTTCAATCCTTATTTGTTTGGTGCACTATGCCAAACTATAATGATTTCTTTGTGTGTGTGGGTATATATTTATTTATTTATTTTTTATCAATAATGACCTCTAGAGTATAGGGAACAGATCAAACAATTGTTCCCCTTCTTTGATTATGAGAGGAAAAACAACTCTCGTTCACAATTCAGTAAACTTCAGGAAAAACCACTGAATTAGGCATGTTAAGATTTCCGTCACTCTAACAACAAGACTCAACAAAATGTGTTTTGTTAGAAGTATACCCCCATTGTCACTGAAATCTACCACATGCTACAAAAATCAACACGACCAGCGGTGTTGGCGAGAAATAGTTGCTGACGAATGTACTTAGATTATTTTCACTAATTTGCCGATATCAACAGCAACCACCAACCGTCACGGAGGACCGATCGTGGGATTAAATAATATCATGGGCCGTCTTAGGCACCTACCGCCGTAGTAATCTACTAGATTAACAATTTTAGTCCACGGAATCAACTCGTGGAAATCCACACAAAAAGAAAATAAAAACAAGGTTAAATAGCTTTAGAGGCTTCTAAATTTTTAACATCGTGATAAATTGGTCATTGAATCAATTAAATGGGCTAAAGTAATCGTTAAATAGTTTTAGAGATTTGTAAACTTTTAACATGGTGATCAATTGGCCTTTGAATCAATTTAATGGGTTAAAATAGTCCTTAAACTTTTAATAATGTGACAATTTGATCTTTAAATTAAATAAATAAGTTAAAAATTTTTTTAAACTTTTAACATTATAATGACATGGTTTTTAAATTAATTAAATAGACTAAAATAATAATGATCGACGTGATGGTATTATAACAATATCATGCCGCAGTATGGCTAGTCGGTACTATGGCCTCACCATCGCAAGATTGAGGGCAATGGCTCCCCCGATGTAGGATAAAAAATAGAACCGACTTTTTGTGGCCTACTAATCGTTTTAAAGGAAGACTCAACTATGGATTTCTCTTTCCACGTCCACGGAATGAAAAAAAGCGCCAACTGAAAACACACGTAGCTTTGCCATCTCTTGAAACAGTTGGCAGCGCCACACAAAGATTGACACTCATTACTCACTGGTATTGTCGTTTCATTGATCATGGGCTTTTTTCTCGCTAACCTGCAAAATATAGGTCGTTTTGATTGGTGTTCAAAATTGTTTATTTATTTTCATTTGCTTCAATTTTGTGGCATGTGATCAAAAATTAAGAAGAAGACTGTGGATCATCAAGTTGCAATAATGACTTTTATATATTTATATATGTATATATATATTTTTTCTTCTGGACAACGGATGTAATATACTTGGTCGTTTTTCCTTATATGAGACGACATTACATATACATTACTATGCTTGTTTTGACTCGAATTTCAGTATTGTTGTTAGTATTAATTTTATAAATGTCTCTGGAACTGTGTATTGTCGTTTAACATTCTCTTCTATTTTGAAAAAGAACTTATTTCTATTATGACCTCTAAATTGTGTGCCGTAATTTAAAATATCCTTTCTTTTTGTAACACTCCCAAAAGAATGATGTGATACTGAATATAATTTAATAAATATTTCTTGATTTTTAAAAAATTTTAAACAAGTTGACACAAACTCAATTGTTCATAGAATATTTATAAAATTACATCAATTTAGAGGTGTTTTGAACCACTTTACATACTTCAAGGGGCCATATAAAGCCTTTTTAAGATTCAAGTAATATGTTGACAGTGGCAAAGCCACATAAGGACCGGCGACAGCTTTCCCACCTGGCCGCAATGGCTCCTCCTATTTTTACTCCTTTTTTATATTATTTTCTTTACTATTTGTATCCGTTGAAATTTTCTCAATTACAATACTAATATTTTTTTTCAAATCAATAATATTTTCAAAATTTTACTTTTTACATGCTTATATTTCGAGCTTAAACCCCGAAAGTAAAAACATAAACAAAGTTTAAAAAAATCGCATAATTATTCTAATTTAAATAGTTATTCTAATTTAAAATTTTGGTTTCAATACACTCCAAAAAATGCTTTTGACTTTGTCACTACATATTGAATTAGGGTATATAATTCAAGGGTTATTTGTAAAATAATCCTTGTTATTATAGAAGGTTATTTTTGTTTTTAGTCCTTGAGGAATTAGGTTCGTCTCATTTTGGCTTATAACACTCTAAATGACAAAAATTTGGCCTCAAAAGTTTCAATTTGTTATGTATATAGAATGTTAAGTTTTTGAGAATTCATGCACGAGGGATGCACATGATATGCATGCAACGAATAAATAATAAAATTAAAACTTTATTTTTACATATTGGAATGTAGATTCAAGCATTGGAACCTCATTGAGCTCCAAGTTTGGTTGACCAAGTTAGTTCCAATATTAAACACAAGCAGTTTGTCTTCAGTGATTTGTTACCTGCATGTTACGTGCATCTTATTATATGCATGAACCATCAGAAATTTAAAATTTGGGAGACTGAAGGACTGTTGATGTTATAAATGAAACTTTAGGAGTGAAATTTGTGACATTTAAAGTACTAAGGACCAACATGGAATGACCCTAATTCTATGGAGATCAAAAAATGAAATAACTCTTATATTTACGAAACCTACAACATGAATTGATGCACTCTTGAATTTTTTGCCTGATTAGAGTGTGTTTGATAGGAGGGAGAGATAGAGGGAAGAAGAGAGGTGACAAGAGAGAGGTGGAGGGAGAGGCCCAGTCCTTTGCTCGGTTGGAGGGAAGAGAGGAATGAGAGGAGAGGTGGAGTGATAACCTCTTCTTGGGCCCACCAAAACTACTCATTCTAATGATAAAAAGATCCATAAACTATATCCTACTTAAATTTAAAAGACTATTTTACTCTTGTAAAAAATTGTTAAATGAATGGTAAAAATAGACAATATACTAATTAGATAAAAAAACTATAATCCATCCTTCAACTCTCCATCCTTACTACCAAATAACTTGAAGGATTGTTATAATCCTCTTTATTATTTACATTCTCCACCCATCCTTCTTACTCTCAATCCCTCTTACTAAATAGACAGATTCATCTTTCTGCCTCCACTTAAGTCAAAATGAAGCACCTTTATTTGAAAGGGTTAATTATATTATTGTACCTTTTAGTTTTAACTATTTTTTAATTTGTCTATCTGTTCTTAGAAACTACAAAGGTATCCTTGAAATTTTAAAAACTTATTTTAATTTCATTCTTATGAGTAGAAAAAATTGGGTAAAACAACATGACTATCTTTAAATGGTTATAATAAATATTTTATATATTAAAAACTTAAAACAATTCTAAAACAAACATCAAATTTAAAAAAAAATCTTAAGTTTTATGATTTTTTAAATTTTAAAATATAATTTTTAATTTTTTTAAAGTAAAAAATATATATTTTATAAACAAATTAGATTTAGTCAAGGATATTTTTTTTGTTATCTTTGTGTTTTTTAAGTAAAAAAAATTCTACAAGGGATAAACTTAAAACAATGTTTTTAAATTTAAAGGATATGTTTGTAGTTTTTAAAAATAAATAGATAAATTAAGAAATAATAAAAACTAAAATATATAGTTATGTGATTAACCCGATTTGAAATTATCTCAATGACGACAACGACCTATATACGAATGTTTTTGCTCTGATTGTAATAAAATATAGCTTATATACCCACTGATAGCAACAACTATAGCTTATATACCCACAACAAACTAAAGAAAATTGATAAGAAGGGACGCTGAAAAAAAAAATTGTTCTTTTTTGTGATAAGGAAATCCAAGTTTCCTAATCAGAGAGGGAGCGAGAGTTTCCAGCTGCAACATTGCATTACTCCAATTTGTGCACTTTGTCTGTACTTGTTGAATACGTGATGAAAAAGAGGCGTGTAAAGACAATAAAGCGCTTTTAACTAATACACACACACACATATCTTTTTCCCCTGAATGGCTTTTTGATATTGAATTCAAATTTAATTAAAACTTTTAAAGTTGAACATTTATGGTTGATGAACAACTAAGCATTATTGCGGAACTTATTCGCTTGGTGGTTGAGAAGTATGGAATAAATAAGACTTGACATTTATATTGTATTGTTAAACATGATGTCACAAATTAAACAAATTAACGGCACGGCAGAACCATGAGTCTCTTATTTTCTTTTCAAAACAACAAAAAGTAATTACAAAGAAATAAAATTCCAAAGACAAGAATTCTTGAACTTTGTCACAAAACATTTGAATTCCTTATTATTTTTCTCATTTTAACGTATTTGCCTTTTTTTTAACTGCATTATTAGATGCCAGATAAGCATTTAGAATTCCCTAAAAAAAAGACAAGTATTTAGAAATTCTGGCTACTTTTTTATTTATTTTATAAATAATGAGAGAAGACAACCGATGTGAAAATCATTTAAAATTTTCGACTAAGTTAATACTCATTAGCTAATTTGTTCTCTACAAAACCTCCTCTCCTAATATATTGAAATAAAAATAAAGACTGCCATGGCCATTAATTTATCAAGGTTTCTTTTTCTTTTTTCAGAATAAATGGATAGATAAGAATTGAGTAGAGAGATTGAACATCTCCCAAACTAGGTTGGAAATCATTAGTAGTTCATTTAGTTCATAAGTTTGAACAAAAATTTAAATTTTTAAAGAAGATTATATAGTAAAATGATTTGAACTATGATTTGAACCTATAAAACAAATCTTCATTAAATAATTCAACTACGTCCTTATCTTATCTTATTAAAAGGAGAAAAAAAAGAAAATAAAACTAAAAAGTTTAGGATTTACGCAAACAAGCAATCCCCCGTCCCCCCACCGCAACCAACCACTTTAGTTTAGGATTTAGGCAAACAAGCAAACCCCCCCAACAACATTAAAAAAAAAATATATAGTAAACAACAACCACATAGAGAAAACAAACAAAACAACCAAGAATAAACAACCACAAATAATACATTTTGAAACCCTTATGACCAATATAATAAATAGAGTTTGTTACTTGTACAACGGTTATATAACTCTTAGGTAAATTCAAATCTAGCTGTAGTCGTTTGTAATCTAAAAAAATATGTTATTGTTATTGCTGACAATAGAAGAAAGAATTAACTGCGCGTCCGGTGGAATATTTCCAATTCACTTCTTTCTTCTGCTTTCTTTCACATTACGTAATTAAGTAACTTGCAGACATGACTTTTTATAAATTTAATATACGGTACGAGTCATCGTCTACGGTTTAATCAAGAGCCTCGAATTACTTTGGAGTTCAAAGAATTTTGACAAATTCAATTTCAACTTATTATTTCTAATTCAAATAGTATAAAGTCTTGCATTTTGCAGTGTAAAACAAACATATAGTACAGTATAAAACTCTCATATGCTACATTATTTTTAATTCTAATTTTTTACTTTCAACTCATTTCTTCAACACTTAATTAGAAAAAATGTGTATATATATGGATTTTGGCGCTGGGCAAAAAATAAAAAAAAATAAAAAAATAAAGAAAAAGAAAAAGAAAGAGAAAAACCATATGAAACCATCAATGGGGAAAAAAGAAACGAATTTCATTATCAATTTAAGATACATAAATGCGATAAAAACTGGTGTAGAAACTAGCAAAAGAGTATATAATATCAACAAACTCAATAAATTAGGAAAGCAGAAATCTAGGGATGCGTGTAGATTACATTTTGAACAGCACTCCATCTATGCATGTATATGATATCACTATCAGCATATAAGATTTTGATATATAACTAAGATTTACAAGAAATCGCTGATGTCCAAACTCTCAGGGATTTCAAAATTCAACAAGCTGCTACAGTAGCTTTCTCTCTCGTCGTCCGCGCCTCTGTTGATGTTCGTCGTCGACGACGAATTCAACGCAGTTGGGCTTGATGACGGTGTTGACATGACCGAATCAAAGCTGAAATCCTTGTTGCTGTAATCTAGCAAGTTCTGGAAATACGAACTTTGAGGTGTATCAATATTATCAGCATCAAGATTTTCAGCTAAAATGCTAGAAGGAATATCAGCCGCTTGGCTGGTAGGGTTTGCAATACTTGTGATGTTGTTGGATGATAACCCTTGATGATCATCGGTATTGATCAAAGCTTCTGGTGTAATCTGGTCCGTTGAAAACCGTGATTCTTGGATGTGATTTTGGAACTGATGATCATGATTTGGTTGTAAAGATGGGAGTAGTTGGCTTTGATGCATATTATTAAAAAGCTGGTTTTGTCGAAGATCATCATTATAAAGGGAATTAAGCAATTCTGGGTTTTCTTGTTTAAGGGACAAGATTGAAGAAGCAAGCCTTAAGAGTTCCGGATTGAAAAGGGCTTGTGTTGTTGTAGTACTCAATAAGGCGGAAAGATTGAGAAGTGAGGATGGGTTACATAGAGAGAAGCTAATAATGGAGGACAGATCAAGAAGATCAAGGCGAGGAGTATGAGTCACAGGATCAATCCCCATTCGGAGAAGTCTTTTTCTTATGTGGGTATTCCAGTAATTCTTGATTTCGTTGTCTGTCCTTCCTGGCAAGCGTGCTGCGATAGCCGACCACCTAATTTTGGAAAATTTAGAACAATATTAAACTTAGTTTATTGGACCGTCCAATTAAAATGTAAGTACATAATTGTAGTCTTCAGTCCAGTTTGGCTTAGTTTGAAAGGTAATTGCATTTAAATTGGTGTTTGATAAAGCATATGATTCAAACTAAAATGATTATTCAAACTAAATTGAACTGTTCAACTTAAAATTCAAACCTTCCATCTATTTCAATATTTTGAACTAATATTAAATAGTGATTTCATTCTCATATACTGTGTTTATAATTTAACACTATTACTTTATATTATTTTTTAATTAAATAACTTCTTTTAATATATTTCGTGTTTATTCTTTAATTGATTAATTTTTTCATGATTTAAACTAGATATATCAATCTCATCCAAATACAAATTCAGATTAAATATTCTATTCAAATTGTCACTTTAATTGCACATTCAAACATTAGTTCGAATTACTGTTTATACTACACAATTCAAATTTTTCTACTCAAATCGGAAAAGTTCAAATTAACATAATTCGAATAAGTGAATCCAAATGAGGGAATAAGAATTACAGGTTCTAAGATAAGACAGTACTGTAACAATTTAAATTATATGAGAAAAGACTCTATAGCAAAACCAATAGCTTTTTCTTTCTTGATTCGAACTATATTCTTAGACATGACTTTTAGATGTTGTAACTAAAATATAAGGGGATCATACTTGTTTCCCAAGACGCTGTGTAGCTGGATAATTGTCTCTTCTTCCTCAAATGAGAATCTTCCCCTCTTAATATCAGGTCTCAAGTAGTTAGTCCATCGGAGGCGGCAACTTTTCCCACATCTTTGGAGCCCTACAATATGCATATATGATGAACATTAAATGCAAATCAAGGCATGACACTTAATTGGAAAAAACGAAACAAAAATCAACATAATGTACATAATACACACACACACACACACACACACAAAAAATATATTATATACCTGCATTTTTTGGAAGATTTCGCCAGCATCCTGGGCCATGCTTTTGAATGTAGTTGATAAGCTTGAGATCTTCTTCAGGGCTCCATGGACCTTTCTTGAGACCATTTTTGTCGCAGCAAGGTGCTCTTCCCATTTTCTTATATTTTGGCGCTGATGGGTTTCAAAGTTTCTATGTGCTTGATTGATATGTTATGGTCCAGTGGAGGACTTGCTCAAAAATTTCTATGAATTAGAGAAAATAGAAGTTGAGTTTATGACCATCTAAAGATAGAGAAAAGTGCAAATTGCTGCTTGAAAAAGGAAGAGGGTGAAGATCATATTTATACTCGACAATGATCAACCTTGACGTAATTTTTAAAGTCAAAGAGATTTGGCGCCGGCCTTGCCACGTGTACTTTGCTATGCACTTTTTTGCGCCCTTTTTCTAGCGTGTATGTTACACATTTCCCTTCTATTGGCGTTTTGTTTTAGGATCATTTTGTCGCGTGGGAAATTATGGCCGAAAAGAGCAATCACATTCTGCCTCCTCTCTCTCTTCTACGTTGACTATGTGAAACAACGTTATCTGTCCAATGGTATTAAAAAAGTGAAAAAAAAATTAAGTAATGAGCCAATATTTCTTATTAGCCATTATTTCTTTAGTTTTGGGGTCATCACTATAGTGGTTTAAATATTGTTTTAAAAGGTTCATATTTGTGATCATGTCATTATCCTAATGGCTTGTAGACAAACTACGTTATTATTTATTTTTGACGGGCTTATAAATCTACTTGTGTCCTAAAAAGGAAAGCTTTTTTTTTTTTTGTCATATCCTAAAGTTAATATATAATTTCCTCCCTTCTTTTTTTTTTTTAATTTGCTTCTATTTTTTAAGATTTTTTTAAAATTGTCTACATGATTTTCCCGAGAAAAAAAATTGTGTACATGATTATGTGGGCTTTATTTTAGTAGAGGCGTTACACTATGACATGCGCGTATAAATATGCTGGGTAGTTAACCTGTCCAAAGTAATTATATACTTTACTATTATGATATCAGACATTAAGTTATTTTTTACATTAATGTTTTTCTTGTTATTTATTTGATCTTCTTACATAATCAAATCTACAGTATATACGTGTCAGATACGTCGAAGAAAGGAGACTAGCCGAAGAAAATATTGAGGAAAGACTAAAAGGACGTACTTGGTGTCATCGGAATTATAACGGAAATATATATAGTCTATAAAAAAACAAAAAAAGAAGAAGAAGAGATCCTAGTTATCTGACTTTTAACTTGAGGGTATTTTGTCGTTCTTCTCTTTCACATACTTGAGGTGGGAATTGTTGGGTGGTACGGTGGTTATGCCTACTGTCAACAATTTAGGCAAAAATTTCTTCAGTCTTTATTAATTCCTTGTCGTGGATAACTTTCGACGAAATTTCTGAAATTGCTTAATAGGTTGTAACATGTGGGTAGAAGGGAACATGCATAAACCATTAATTATATATAAATCTTTTTGGTTTTCTTTATAATTAAGTCTGTTTTCTAATCTTTTCTTTCTTTTTTTTTTTTTTGAGGTGATTCTCTTAAAATATATAATGGAATATCAATTTGTCTTTGATCAAAAAGTAAATAAAACAAAAAGAAAAAAAAAGGGAAAGGAAGGAAAGAATTGGATAAACGGAATCAAGTTACCATCATATTGATTAAGTTCTCATCAATTTTATGATATTAAGCTCCCTCATTCTCAATTTCCATGTATTTTGATCAATGGACAGAAACATAAGCTTTGTCAATAATAGATTTGGAATATTTAAAATATAATGTCCATTATATTCTATATATCAATTAATAAAGAGCTTAAGGTTGTTAAATTGAAATTCAAAACATCACTTACTTGTAAGTACAATTGCTTTTGGTTACTTGCTCCTCAAAATTTGATCAAAGTACTAACCGTCGTTTGGTTTACTTGTCTGAATTATGTTAATTTGAACTTTTTTTAGCTTGAATAGAAAAGTCTGAAATTGTGTAGCTTAAAAGTAATTCGAACCAGTGTTTAGATGTGTAATTAAAGTATTAATTTGAACAAGATATCCAATCTGAATTTGTGTTTATATGAATATTGATAACTCTAGTTTGAAGCAAAAAAAAACTATTCAATTAAAGAATAAACATGAAATATGTAAAAAAAAAGTTATTAAAATTAAAAATAATATAACATAATAGTGTTAAGTTATAAATACAAATATGCGGGAGCAAAATTCAATGTCCAATATTAGTTCGAAATGTTAAAAGGGAGGAGGGTTTGAATTTTGAATTGGAGACTTCAGCCCAGCTTGAACTGTGACTTTAGTTTAAATTAAATGCTTTGTTAAACACCAATTTAAACTATGATGGTAGTTCAAATTAAGTCGAACTGGACTGAACTGCTAAAACAAAAACAACCTAAATGCTTCGAAGTACACTCTGAATATATGTGAATTTCACATGTTCTACCAAGCTTAAAATACAAGGTTAATTCCTAAATGCCCTACTCACCTTGTATCTTGCTCATGATTTTTCAAAAAGGGTCATTGCAGGTCCTCAACTACATAAAAAATGGAAGGCTAGCATGACATTAATTGTAATTTCAAATATACCCTCTCGAACAGTGCTTGCTCACCTAATTTTTTAGAAACGGTCGTTAGCTTTTTCTGTTCACTGTAGCATGTCAAAGCTTGATATTGTAACAACTAAAAGTTTTGATTAGAATTGATTTACCAAACACCACATAAAATGTTCAAAACTTTTGAAATGACATATATAACATGTCCAAAATTAATTAATACTAGGTGATTTGGTTAAATTAACTTGAGTGGGTTCAAATTTTTCTTTTAAACCCCGATTAATACCATGTAAAAGAAAGATGTTAAAAAAATAATAATAACAAAATATCACAAAATAAAAAAAAAATAAGTAGTAAAGAAATGCTTTTGCAACTTTTCTCTTCCCCAACCTATACAGTGGGGAGAAAAGGAGAGGGGGTTACAATTGGGAGAAGAGTGGTGTCATGGTGATAAGGTTTGGGTAATTTGGGTTGTCCAATATTGGATAGACAGACTTACGTTGCCGGCCATGCCTTATGTCGTCATCAGAAAAATGATGCAGAAGCCTTTTTTAATTTTTTTGAATTTTTTAGATTATGTTTACTATTTAAAATAATTTTTATCCCTTTTTTTTACAAGTATAATTGGGTTTAATTAAAGGAAATTTGAACATACTCAAAGCGATATACGAAATTACTCTATATTTTTTAATATGTCATGTCCCATTTATTCTTTAGTCAGAGTTGGACAGAATCGATGTTTTGAACACTTTTATATAGTTGATATGAGATCAATTAATGGGAACATTTATAAAATTACAATTAATTTCACGCTAACCTTTTGTTAGCATTTTAGATGGAGGTTGACGACTTTGAACAATTTTACACAGTTGAGTAGGTACAATGACACCTTTTAAAATAATAGAGGGCAAACTGATACAGAGTCCTAGACAACCGTATTTATGGAATTAAAAAAACTGTTTGAAAAAACAGTTTGAACCATAAATTATGGTTCAAAATCTTTTTTACTATTATATCTTTTTCACAAAATTTGAATAGAAAATTGAAACTACAATTTGTGGTACGAAACCAGTACTAAACACCTGCTAATTTTAAAATACATGCTGGCATTGTAAAGGGCAGAAATCTAAAAGAGTGAACTTCATCTTGCATGTCTGGTTAGAAAAATATGGTAAATATAAAACCCAAAGAAATGTGGTTCATCCCATAAAAACATAGTGGCATGTGTACTTAAAGGGGCCAATAATCCAAGCTGGAATATATTTAAAATTACGACCACAAGATCAGGCCACGTAGCAGCCAGTGATAGGTGTCTTTCCTACTTTCCAACAGTAAAGTCAACTATTTCTACCATCTCCTGAACTAAAGCAATCAAAGATTGACAAATGCCCATTACAACTAAGAAGCAAAATGTTGCTTTGTTACACATATATGGATAGCCTGCAAGGCTAGAACTCCACCTTCTGGCAAACCAAAATTCAAAGTTCTTGAAAATCAGGTGCTGTCATTCATCAACTCTCCATCTAACAACTGAGAACTTGGGTCAAATACTTTTTTATTCTTAATTAAGCACTGAGATTTGTCTATCTAAAGTTCAACCTACTTCTGATGCCTTGCTTGCCTTGCTTTACATTTTTTTTACACCATTTTTCATTTTTCTTGTTTTGTTCCCCTTCCCAAGTTAACAAAAACATTCTGGAAGTGCATCAACATCTGCTTAATTATTTTTCCTCCTCCCTTAATTATTAATTTATTATCATTAATTACTTCTTAATATGACCAGAGTCACGTTGCATCATATTTTAATTTCGGCATACGTAGCGAATATTAACGATACTGTGTTATGAATATAACAATACTCTAATTTAATGAAGATTAATAATAGTTAAGACAACTGTAATTGTTTATACTTCGCTATGTCTCCCCTGTTGGTGTCTAGACAAACATTCATTTTTATATTTTTTTTCATTAGATACGTTTACATTGCCGACGTGTGCTTATGTAATGATTTGCAAATATTGCTATATTTTTTTCTTTTTAATTTATTTCAACAAGGGAAAAAAAAAAAAAAAGAAATGAGGAGTGCCATAGATCGTGTCGACTCTCTTTTGGGTTTCGTGGCTTCATTTTCATATAGCCTTTGGTCGTTAAAAATTTAGGTAATAGTTCGTCACCAATAAATCGATTTTTTTAAGGATTTTGTTCGTAAATTGTGTGTCTGTTCACATAACATACCAATTGAATCACTTGCCTGTCACGAGTACAGAGTTTGCTTGTACGATCGAGCTTACACAATTAATTTACTCTGGACAGTCATCGAGATCTTTAACGCTGACTAAAATATGTTAAACAAATGGTGGTTTAAATATTCGATTATGAGGCGTCCAAAAATCCAACAAACTTTGAATTGTAGTGGTTTTGTTTATTCACATTCCCATCCATTTTCTTCAAAGGATAATTAGCATATTTTTGAAAGTTTTATGCTATAGCATATTTTTATTATATAGTGTAACATACGAAAACTTTATATTATTTACAGTTTAAACTCTTGAGTTTGAATTCATTTGTCAAACCGATGGTTACTCATACACTCTCTAGGGTTTACATATAGACCAGACATGATGTACGTTCTGTGGATGGAATAAAACCACTAATATTCTATGCAATCCATGCACATTGTTCATAACTCGTAAATACCTTAAATACATTAATCATGTTCGTAGTTGTACTTACTAATAATATATTAATTTTTAAGTTGCATGGTCTATATACTATGCCAATAATATATATACACAATACATTATAGAGTACTAACATAATCTCCAATTGCCTCAACAATCTGTCGGTTGTTGGATTGAACATAAATACGTGGTTTTGATATTGTGGTTCTGAAGTTTGAGAAATGCATAGGAAAATCACACATAGAGAGGAAGTTAATTTGCTGGTCAATTGATCAACTGATTTTCTTGGTCACAGTGCTGCACCATGCAGATGATGCCACTAGGATATATGGACATATTCATGAGAATTAAGTACTTTAATTTATATTGATTCAGAAAGATTTTTTCGATGAATTAGAGAATCAAATACACGTAGATAGAAAGTAAGCCGCGAATATTAGCCCTTCTTATATTTTAAAAAAATGTTTAAGGCACTATATATGCTAAGCACTATTACTAATAAAAAGTAGCCTCATGTATAGGTCCTATATTGTAGGACCTACATTTTATTAGTAAATAGTACTTAGCAGTATCGGTGGCTTATAACAATGCTCTATATTTTGACATCCTTTCTTAATTCGTATATCTTTACATGATCATAGGAAGATAGATGATTACATATATTTAGTTACATTTATTTATTTATTTATAGATATGTATATTTTTGCTCTTGGGTTCTTAAACTTTTCAACTTTTTGCATTTGGGTCCCCACATTTAAGATTTAGACTGCTAGGTTCCTAAACTCTCATTTTCTTAGGACTTTGGTCCATTTTTAAAAAATGTAGATAATCAGGTCCCCAAACTACTATAAAAAAATCGACATAAAATCTCATTAAAGTATGCTCACATGTAACTAATATCTTTAGAATATTAATATGCTTAACATTTTAGAATTTTTAGATTTAATTATTTTATCATTTAATTTAATTTTTACTATTGCACAAAATATATAAAAGTTGATAACAAATCAAGGTACCATTTTAAGTAATAAGTATGAGGAGATTAATGTGTCATACATTACAAAAAACTAAACTTTTAGCCACAATATTTTTTAGCAAAACTTTGTCACAACAAAATGTTGTAACTAATATGCACTTACTCACAAATTTTGGTTTAATTTTTGTTATGACTAAAACTTTTAGTCATGGGGTTTTTAGTCACGGAAACATTTTGTGACTGACTAAAAACCCTGTGGTTAAAAGTTTTAGTCACCATAAAAATTAAACTTAAGTTTGTGACTAATTATACACTAGTCATAATAAATGTTGCAGCTAAAAGCTTTATTAAAAATTGTTGCGATTAAAAGTCTAGTTTTTTTGTAGTAATATATTAAATTTTTGTAGTTCTTTGATATGTTGGATTAATAGAAAAAAAAAATAGATATTGGAAGGCAAAGACAACAAGGTTTTGGGAGCATTTTTGTCAAAAAGGGAGGCTTGTGGAGCAAAAACTGTTGCAAATTGCAAGCTCTAATTCTACCGAGAACGAAAAATAGGCGAACGAAAAATAAATAAAAACACACAAAATTTGTAGTAGTTTATTCTCGATGTGAGAGCTATGTTCACTTTCAACCGCTACATAATAATTCACTATGATGATGATGAAGTTTACAAGAGAAAAATTATATACACTCTTTGAAGAATTTTCTCTAGCCTCTTTCTCAACCAGATTTTCAGAGTTTTACTCTACAAAGAAAAGAACACAATTTATCTGTATATAGGTTTACAAAGAATAGGTAACAAACCCTAAAAATGCAAAAACTTGAACCCCTGCTCATTGACCCACATTGTCGCGTGCTTTACCTGTGAGGCCGCACAAAAATTTGCTGTTTTGCTTCACTTTGCAAGCGGCTATGAAGCTTTTTAGTGCGCTCAAGAGTGGGTTTTGTCCTACCACATGATCCTTTTTTACTAGAGCGCACCTGGCTGGGCTCTAAGCTTGTTTTTTCTTCAATTTTTGTCCTTCTCTTGCTCCTACTTAGTAAAATTTTGGTTCGAAGGCTCCGCCACTGCACCACGAAATCCTCTGCATGGGTTGATATTTTGAAATAAAGGCTCTGAATTTGGCTCCATACTTCTTAACAAAAAAAAAGGATATCCGATAATCTAAATTTTCAAATGAAAACTCAAACATCAAATATCAAAAATTTTTGAGATTCCAATGATATTAAACTCCTATCTTATACCAAAATGCAAGATAATCTCAACTTGTATACCAACTTATAGTTATCATGTTTTTATTGGTAGGTATTTAAAAGATTTTCACATCAATAGATTCCATCTACTAATGAGTCAATAACAACTCAAGAATTCGTACAAAATTGGAATTAAAGTTAGTGTTACTAGCATTATCAATTTATAGTAGTATGCCAAAATTTCCTTTTAGTTGTTTTCCTAACACTTTATACTACTCAATAATTTTTTTTAAAGGAAGAACCGAACATTATGATTTGCTAAATTAGCGAAAATAGCTGGAACAATAAAGCTAGGAACAAAATCAATAGCAACCATGTTAGAAACATTCCAAAACATAGAAGGAACTAATAGCTGGGCAGTTATATATATTATTTTTTGTGAGGAACATGACCACAAATTACACCACCAGAAGCCGCACACATCAAATGTCTAATGTTTTCAATTACTGGCCACGCCTCCTCTAAAGAGAGAGAAGCATTAGAACCATCAATCTCCACAATCGAGAGTGCTAATCCATAGTTCGTAGCAAATTACAAACCTTTCTCTAGCCGCTGCACACTCCGCAATAGATGGGCCAAAAAATCCGTCCATCCACTTAGCCAAGCATCTGAGTACATGACCTTAGTCATTGCGATTAGCCACCCTACACTAATCGTCGGAACACCCGGTTTAACCAAGGCATTAACATTAACTTTGAGACTATCCGAAGGTGGGCATGTCCACTTTGCACTACCTAGTGGTTTACCTGCTGACACCGTCATCTCCTCTTTGTTGCACATATGAAAATTGCAAAGCACACTGCTCGCTACCTATAAAACCTCTTAAGCCCCTTTCCACTTTTTTCAAACACCTTCACATTCCTAGACCTCCAAATACTCCAAAGGATCATAACAAAAACCTCTAACTCCTCCAGGCTCAAAATTCTACTGGCAAAAACACAAAGACCATCAAAGTTAAAAGTGCTACTCCTCTTGAGCTTGTTCCACACAGACGATCCATCACATACATTCCTAGCACCGCCACAACTCCACAGTGCATGCCAAACAGTTTCAGCTTCCTTCCTATACCTCCCACAGATCTGCCAGCAATCAACCCCCTTTTTTGCCAAATCAACTGAACATGGTACAGCTTTATGAAAGGTCCGCCAGGCAAAAGTCTTAACTTGGCACATTCAGCCACCACAATTTAGACCACCATTGTAGATCATTCCATGTCTCTGATGGTCCATGTTGAACATTTAATTCTTGCACCAACTAATATCCAAATTACACTATATAAGTCCCTTTGTTACTGTAATGCGATATCAAATGATCTTGCACCCCACTTTTTCCAATCGAAATAGACAAGATCAACTCCAAGTCAATGGGCAGGAAAGTTTGTTGTAAATGACTCTTATCCCACTGTTTGTTACACAAAAGTTTTGCTACCAAGCAGTCCTTATTAGATTCAGTTAGGGCAGAAATCAGTCGAAAATACCCGGGACGAGGGAGCCATGGTGAGGAGAAACCAATATATGCTCGCCATTGGCCACCCTCCACGTAATCCCCTTGTTTAACTACTCCTTCCCCCATCATATGTTTCTCCACGTATAAGAAGCATTATGGCCCTTTTTCACATCTAAAAAGGAGATAGAGTGTGATGAGTGAATACTTCACCCATAAATCAAGTGCTTTTGTGCTTAATTATGTGTGGAAACCTTAAATTTTTTGTCATTTTAATTAGTTTTTGTGTTTTCTTGTTGAAATTATGAATAAATAGGAATCCAGGTGAAAATGTGGCATCAATTAGAGCTCAAAGAAAGGCCAACAACTTGGGCTGCAGCCTAGCAGCCCAACGCTGCAATGCCCAAACAGGGCGCTGTAGTTCCTAGTTGAGCATGCGACTATACGTTGCCTTGCTTCATGGTCGTGCATGTACTCAGAATTCTATGTTGTGTGGTCCACACGGTTGTGCAGGCATGCAGCGCAGCTGCGTTCCCCCTCTGTCCTGATGGCTAGATTTGCCCTCTTTTGAGTGATCCAACAGCTAGAAATCATCCATTTTGGAGCTCTATATATACTCTCTTAACCCAAAAACCCAAGCATGGAGTATTGGGAGAAGAAACCGATGAGTGAGAGCTAAAATTCCAAGGAGACAAGAGCTTAAAGTTGAAGATTATTGGAGGATTTGGTGAATTCTTAGAGGATTCAAGACTTGAAGTTTATCTCCATAAAGAGTTTCTTCTTCCTTTCTCTTTATCCTAATGTTGATTGAAAATTGTATTTGTATTTGTGTATCAAACATATTTACTTTTATAGATTTCATGAAGACATTAGTAATGGATTTGTCTATGTTTGCTTATATTTCGTATTCTAGGGCTTGATATAATTTGATTTGGATTATGTTTGGATTATTTTGTTAGTTATTGAAGTAAATTCCATTTTCAATTCATTTATGTTTTTCTATACTTGATGCTTCTAATTTGTTAAGAAATGAATTAGTTGATTCAATTTATGAATTTCAATGCTCAGGAGAGATTGACTCATTTATAGTTACTTGTGAAACATGGTTTTTGTTGTTGTTGAGACCTGAAAGGACCAAGAACACTTAGATAATCAATTTAAGGGTTGAGCTTAACAATTGTGTAAATAAACAACTTAGATAGAGATATCAATTTGGGTATTTAAGCATATAATCTTATTTGATGCTCGAGAGAGATAATGAGGTAAATTTAGGACCTTAGTTTAATAAATTGGATGGACTGAAGTTAATAATCATAAAACAGGAAGAGCATAAGGAGAATTAAGCTAAATCAAGTTCCTAAACATATTATGACATAGATTGTCTCCATTGTAAATTATTTCTTTTGTTTATGGTTTTGTTTGATTAGTCTTATTAGTTTTATTTTTCTTTAATTTATTTGCTTTAAAGTCCAATTGTCTAAATAAATCTCAGTTATTGCAGTTGTGGTAATTAATTTTAGATTTTAATCTTTGTGGGTCCCTAACTTATCAATCTTATGCTAAAACTTGACCCCATGCGCTTGTAGATATAAGAAAAGACTTAACAGTGGGGAAACACTTAGTATTCATAACTCGACTCACAAGAGAATCTGGACATTGGAGTAGTCACCAAGCCTGTTTTGCCAATAACACTTGGTTAAAGTGCCCGATATTTTGAAAGCCTAGCCTTCCATTCTCTTGGGTGTACACAGATTCTCCTAACTTATCTGATGGATTTTCAATTCTCCTCCGAGCTACCCCACCAAAGATGAGCAAATAGAGTTTGCAAATCATTACACAAACCAACTAGAAGCTTAAAAACACTCAATAGTGCATATAGCCGTGGCTTGCGTAACCGCCTTGATCAACACCTCTCTCCCTTTTGCTGAGAAAATCTTACACTGCCACATTTGTAATTTCTTAGAAACCTTCTCCTTAACTCCATTAAAGGTGTTCCGCTTATTCTTACCAATGAAAGAAGGTAATCCTAGGTACTTATCATCTTGCTAAGTGCCCAAACTGAGGCCTAACTTCCTGTGAATCTCTCCTTTTACCTCATCACTAAAATTAGGACTAAAAGAAATGAGGGATTTAGAGAAATTCAACACCTAATTTGAAGTGTTCTCATAACAGTCTAAGACCCATTTAATGGACTCACAATCATGTTTGGAGGCTTGTCCAAACACAATGGAATCATCAGTGAAGAGGAGATGACCAATACATAGAACGGCTGAAAAGCCCTTAATGCAAAGAAAAAGTATATACTACGAAACAGAACACATCTAACGTAACACTCTAATCGGAAATACCTCTCCCACTACCCTTTGTTAATAATGAACAAGAAACAGGCTATCGACATATAGTTCATAACAATCCGAACCCACTATCTATCAAATCCCATCCTTCTCATTATGACTTCAAGAAATTCTTACTCGAGCCAATCATAGGCTTTGCTCATATCAAGTTTTATTCCCATAAGTCCCTTCTTGCCATTTGTCTTTTGTTGGATAGAATGAAGAACTTCAAAAGCTACCAAAATATTATCCGTGATGAAGTGGCCTGACACGAAAGAACTTTTCTCCTTCAAAACAATCGACGGAAGACTCCTTTTTAACCGGTATGCAAGAGTTTTCATAACCACCTTATAAGCAACATTACATAAGTTGATCGGTCTATAACCGGTTACCTTCCACCGTTGTTTCCTCTTCGGGATTAGAATAATATGCGCTTTGTTCAAATTCTTAATCGATTGAGGTCCATTGAGAACACTCGGTACCATCTCCACTAGATCCGGTCCAACAATCTCCCAATTCCTTTGAACAAATGCCGCCAGGAAACCGTCCGGCGCCTTATTAGGTCCCATACCAAAAACCTCTGCTTTAAGCTCCTCCAATGTAAATGAAAATCCAGCATATCCTTCATCACTCCTGACAGCTTTGGTTCCATCAATTCCACAATTGCATCGAGATCTCCCTGAGCTGGCGAGCTGGTGGTGAAAACGGACTAAAACTACTTTTCAACTTCCCAAATGATATCGCCTTCTTCCACTTGCCACCTCCCCTCGGAGTCTTCTAATCCAACTCTTCTGTTGTGTTTCCGCCTTTCCGAAGCCATTGAATGGAAAAAACTTGGTATTTCTATCCCCTCCTCATAGCCAATCCGCCCTTGCCCGTTGACGCCAATAATATTCTTCTAGAGCCAACACATTATTCAGCTTCCTTTCCTTAGAACGGATCTGTTTTGTCACCTCTTTAGAGAAAGCCTAGCGTCGAGTACCTCAATCTCCTCCTGCAATGCCTTAGCTCTCCAGCCAAGATTTCCAAAAGTGGCTTTGCTCCAATCCTTAAGATTCAAGGCACAATTCTCCTGAGATCGAAGGAACTCGGACGCTTCACCACCAAATTCCCTACTAACCCAAGAATCCCTCATCACCTCCTTAAAGAATTCATTAGACATCCAAATATATAACGTCGAACAAAAGCCTCCTTTTGCTTTTCAAACCTCTTCCAGAAGCTACCTTCTAACCATTTAACGAAAGAGCAATAGCTCTATGATCAGATCCCAAAAAAAAAAAAAAACAAAAAAACTAACATTTCTTACCAAGAAATCTGGAAATAACAATCTCCAAGCCTCGTCTCCCACGAACTTGTCGAGCCTCTCTTGCACATTATAATCATTCTCTTGATTGTTATTTCACTTAATTATACTGCTCCATTTTTCAACTTCTTCTACCATCCTCATATAATTGAGCCCTTATTTTTAGTCAAATCATTTTTAATTATAATGTATTATTGAAAGCAATAAAATCGCAAATAATAAAAAGAGCACACATGATTTATAGGGATGTACCTTCAACGTAATAGCCACGTTCATGTTTACGATGACAAAAATACATCATAATGCACTTCTCAATTTTATGTGTTTTATCTTACCCTTGTAATATTAACGGCTCCCCTCTTCTTTGAACGTCAATCCACGTTTTGTCAAAACAATAATTAAACTCCTTAACAATAAATTAGGGTGAGGAAATATATTATTTATTGGAATTTAAAATTGAGTACTATGCCGTGAAATTACGAAATGACAAATCAAAAATGACAGTCTATTTCACTATCATACTTAAAAGTTACCCAAAAAAAAAGCTTCTTTGGGTATGTCTTTATGTTTTCTTTTCTCCCACCGCTCTCTTGGCTTCTTTGTTAGCAATAGAGGTGTTCATTGCTCAATTTCTATAAGATTATAGTTGGTTGGTTTTGGAAAAATAGAATCGAAAACCAACCAAGCAGTTAGATTGTCGGTCGGTTTTGTGACGGTTGGTTTCTACTAAAGTTACCAGCTAGGATACTAAAAGTAATCCAGTACAAGATTGAGTTTTAAACTTGGTTTTTAGTTTTCAATCTTATAGTCGTATTATGATATAGGGATTCAATGAATTGCCCTTTTATACATCAAAACATAGAGAAATGATATACTAATTATACCATTCCAAATCGACAAAGATAAGAAAAAGAAACCTAGAAAATAGAACATGCGATTGAAAAAAAAAAAAAAACAGCCCAGTTCTATGGTGTATTAGAGTACTTCCTCCAATTCCAAGAAAAATTAAAAATGTCAAAGTGGGAAAGCCACTTGATATCGGATCTACAAATTGATCAAACTTAGAGGCTTAGATGAGTTCGTATACAGGATACGAAAAGCACAACACACATTCAAAACTCTGTAGATTGAGAAAGAAAATATCTGAGATCATTGAAAAATAAAAGACGGTTCCTACAAACAGTAGGATTTGTAGGAACAAATTTACATTTAAGACAAATAAGAGAGAAGCACAATATCCAAGTAACTATTTGCTGTTTATAAAACAAGTATTCAATCAAGCAAGCTTTCTAATATATATATATATATATATATATATATATATATATATATA
>CAMOHE010043881.1:1003-54396 GCA_946598075.1 Artocarpus hirsutus | reverse complement strand
TTTTCAATCTTATAGTCGTATTATGATATAGGGATTCAATGAATTGCCCTTTTATACATCAAAACATAGAGAAATGATATACTAATTATACCATTCCAAATCGACAAAGATAAGAAAAAGAAACCTAGAAAACAGAACATGCAATTGTAAAAAAAAAAAAAAAAACAGCCCAGTTTTACTGTTTGAATCATGGTTCGAATCATTTTATTATAGTATTTTCTCTCACAAAAATTTAAATCTTCATTCAAATACTCTACTCAAATCTCTGAATCAAACGGATAGTGTATTAGAGTACTTCCTCCAATTCCAAGAAAAAGTAAAAATGTCAAAGTGGGAAAGCCACTTGATATCGGATCTACAAATTGACCAAACTTGGTGGCTTAGATGAGTTCGTATACAGGATACGAAAAGCACAACACACATTCAAAACTCTGTAGATTGAGAAAGAAAATATCTGAGATCATTGAAAAATAAAAGACGGTTCCTACAAACAGTGGGAACAAATTTACATTTAAGACAAATAAGATAGAAGCACAATATCCAAGCAACTATTTTCGAGATTGCTGTGTATAAAACAAGTATTCAATCAAGCAAGCTTTCTTATATACATATATATATATATATATATATATATATCAATGTGATTGTGTGGGTGAGAGTGAGTCCTATGTATGTGTGAGTGAATGGTGGTATGTGTGAGTGCTATTCTTTTTTTAAGGTTTTATTATCCTATGTATTAATATATATAACATATATTTGAAGTTGAAATTGAATGATCGGCCAACCGACTAAAACATTACTTTTGAAAACCGACCGCCGGAAATTTATGGGCGATCGGTTTTCGAACCCACTTTGACGGTTTTTGAGTCTAAACTAATCTTTTATTTTTATCGATTGGTTCGACAGTCGGTTTCAGTTTTTCGATTTTTTGAACAGCCCTAGCTAGTAATTTGTCGTGCACCATTTCACTTGCTTCTGGTTATCTCCAATTATAAGTCCCTTTCTCTCTTCTTCTTTTTTTTTAATATATATATATATATATATATATATATATATATATATCTCAGAATTATAATAAAAAATATAACCGGAAAAAGAAAAAACTCGTCAACATCAATTGAACGTACGGTCTAAAACTTTGTTTTCTTTATTAATACGTTGATGTCTTTGCCAGATAAATTATAATATATATCTCTTATATGTTTTAAGATTATTAGACACATTAAAAGTATAAAAAATACATATTTTTAATTGTAATTGATATCAACGTGTAGCGTTCTGGCACAAAATTGAGGCCGTGGTGTGAAGTAGAGCGAACAGCACAAATGGGATAGAGAGCCCAATACCTCAGCACCCAAAAGCTGGCGCCGCTGCTCCGCAAATTTTAAATCAGCATGCAGCGCCCATTTGAGCTGATGTATATTGACATATTGTGCCTCTTGAGTTTCAAACTGGTATATTTATTAGATATTGTAAGCTTTTATTCAAACCTAAATACTTATTAACAAAGGACATAACTATTGTAATAGCTGTAATGTTATATGGTTAGATACGTTCACATGAAAAATGGTACCTTTACATAAAACATTGTATAGATTGCACTAGTTGTATCCATTCATGAAATGATACCTATGTTGTTATCAAATCTTTAGAAAATTAACAGGTTTTATTATCGTTTTAGAGCACAATATTATTACTAGATATTATGTACAAAGGTTTGTTTTATCTTGAAGTAATTTACCATAAAAATTCGTTAGTGAATTTTGAAAAATAAGAACAAATAAAACCTTTTAAAAAAGTATTTTTATACGTCTCAAACCCTTCTTTATTTCCAGATTTTACACTCAAACAGTTTTGCAACAACATAGCCCAAACACCCAGTGACAAGGACCAAATTTTGAGACCGTGTGTGTGTGTGTGTATATATATATATATATATGTATGTATGTATGTTTTGAATTCATCCAATCTGAAAGACAAGAATTGCAACAAAATACAAATAAAAAGAATAAAAAATAAAAACAAAACGGTTCTTTTTCTATTCCTACATTTTTCTTTCCAATTGCTTTACTTTCTAAGCATCTGGAGGCAAAGGATATCTATATATAATATATACAGACATATATATATATATATATATATATATATATATATATATATAACGTTACTCTATTATTTTTATTTTCGCCTCCAGATGCTTAGAAAGTGAAGAACTGCGATAATCTAATTCGTGAAGTTTAAGGTAAAATAATAATAATAATAACTTTGTGTACTGTAACATTACTCTTATTTAAAAAAAAAATAAAAGAAGAAGAAAAAGAACTTCTTTCTAGCAAACGAATTATCTGAATAGGATCTGGATATAGTTGAAAGTAAATAGTAGCAAGAAAATATTGTGCATAACTTTGCCATGATCACATTTTCCATGTACTTGCTTTCTAATTTACAGATTGCTCAGTCCCGTTACTCCTTACTTCCTAGAATTTCTAGTAGTTGAAACTTGAGTCTGAGTGCATATATATATAGGATAAGGACATAATATCAAAAACTATTTATCAAAGAAAGTCAATAACCAACAAAATATCGGGCTTCACTTTGTCAAGATCATGCACTTTGAGCAGTTGGATCTTCTGGTGCTTGTGCGCTGTACCTTTTTTTTTTTTTTGTGAGCTGTACCTTTGCTTCTTGATTAATGTGGGCTTGGCTACTTTCTAATTTTGCAGATTACTTAGTATCATTATTCCTTAATTCCTTATTAAAACCCTTTTCGATCAGCTAGCTAGCTAGCTAGAATTTAGCTCAAACTTTCATTGTGGCTAGTACTTATCAAATTTTGCTATTTGAGGCTGACCTAATTAATGTTTAATGGGTGTGAAAATTGTTGAGAAAATTATATGTTATGTCACACTTTTAAAAGTTGTGTTTATTTGTACTATATTTAGAAAAAGCTATATCATATTATTTATATCAAGTTCTACACTCGTGGAGTCTCAAAGAATAATAGATTTTTTTTAAAGGACACAAAAATAAAAACTACTCATTGTTATAAAACGAAGGAAAGTATAACAAAAAAAAAAAAAAAAAAAAGAGAACAAGAGAGAAAACATAAGAAAAAATGCAAGATGATGCAATTTTCTATACTTTCACTTGTGAGATATGACCATATGAGCTTAGCACAACTATACTTATAGGCCAAGAATCATAACTAGAGGTAATAATAATATACATAACTTACATATGTTATATATACAATTAAGAGAAAAATAATACGTAATATTAAGACAGATTCAATAGTAAGATAATGAGGTCTAAATTTGTATTATAAACTTGCAATAAAACCTTTACATATAACTTATAAAATACTAAAAGATGGCATTCACACACTTAATTCACAACACATATCAATCCGGAACAAAATTATAAGCTACAATCCTACCTCACCTTACCATAACTTATGGTCCATAAGTGATCATACATCAAGCGTTTTGTTCATAACAAGTAACAAAGAAAATGGCACGATGGTTTTGCAGACGACATTTCTTGCCATTGTACAAGTCACACGTAGCACTCATTAGTTTGTTTCGTGGGGGCCATCATAAATCGTGTCATAACCTTGTTAGAAATCTAGGATTCATCTCCATATTTGTTAATACTATTCCATTCATATTGGAGATATATGATCAATCATTTTCTCTTTCCCTTTTGTTTCTCAAGACGAAACGACCCTAATTAATTAATGTCAAAAATCAGATTTTTTTTGTCCCTTCTATTCTTGAGCCTAATTATTGTCAATTATTGTCTTATGTAGAGAGAGTATGTTGACCTTGTAAATTTGGGTAGCTTCGTTAAGAATAATTTGAGAATTTTACACTTGATAACAAAGGGGTGAGTTTAGGATTTATTAACTTCGAAAGAGAAAATATGACATGTTGTGAGGTGTATGATTTTCTGCTGTAAATCCCATTTCTTTTTTAATGTTTATTTATTTAATAATGAGAATCTTATTCAATATAATTATTAAAATATCTCTTTTACATAACTATAACCATAAAATAATAACATTTGTATTAGATATTTAAATAAATATAACTTTCATTTCCTTTGATAAAGGATTAATATTAAAGGGTATGATCTTATTCAATATCTATCCGCTATTTCTGGAATGCAGCATTATTTTGGTATTTAAGCGTGGGAATTATTAGAATTAAACCTCGGGAGACTGATTAATCAATTTTTCGGGATCTGCAATTAGGATTAAACCTTGGATGCAATTAGAGATTTTTGTGAGATGCCTGCCATAAAAAAAGAACCCGATGCGAAATGATAAAAAATTTTAATGGTCAATTTAGAAAAACGCTTGTTTGGCTTTTAGATAGTTCTAACTACTGTTTTAAATCCAAACAATAGTTTGAACTACTTTTGGTTCAAGAACTAATTTTTTGATAAACTTGTCAAATATTGGTTAGAATTACAAATTATAATTTAAACTTATTTTATTAATTCTAATCGATATTGATTTTAATTAATCAGTTATAATTGCACTTTCAAATAGAAATCCATATATAATTCCTAAAGAAAAAAAGGTATGCAAATCATTTATATACTAAAACCATCCTCAAAACAAATTCAATATAATGTTATAATAAAATTGACTAAAAAAATAGAGAAATTAATTCTAACGAGGTATAAGAATACATGGATTTATCCATGAATGTATACAATAAATAATAAAAAGAACAGCAGTCCCTATGGAATTGGGATTCTATTTTTTGCTGCGTGGGATTGGGGTTCTATTAAACTATTACATCTCTTTCTTCTGGGATTTTTTTTTTCCTTTTTTGTAACAGAGTGAATATTCTCTTTGACAAAACAAGAAAGTACCAAAGATGCCGATTACCTAGTATGGTAGGTTTTTCGCGACGTCCGGACCCTGTTGGCTCAATGTTTTCTACACCTTTTCCTGCGCTCAAATCATGTTTCATCATTCATTTCAAAAAAAAAAAGTCACGTTTTGATATTTTGTTGATTAATAAATTGATTCAAAATTAAAAGCAGTCAAGGCGTCCCTCCTTATTCTCCTGTACAAGCGTTCCGATTAATCTTTCTCTGTAATTCTCATCTCCGGATCTCAACACCAGAATTCACATTTGTTTTCTCGAACTCAAATCTTGAATTGGATCTCTCTGCGAATTTTTATACATATATTTAGATCTCCAGCGACATTTCTTTTTCCAGGTAATTTGAATCTCTCTTTCTCCTAACGAGCTCGCGAATTCATCCACTTCAGTGCTGAATTTAGTGTGTGTATAAATGCTATTTTTCGGCTCTGTTTGGGGCCTGAGAAAATGTGGGAGAAATTGTATGTCAGGACGAAAGGTTAGCGCCAAATAACTTTCATCTTTTCGTCTTTTGAAAGTTGATTTACTTTCCAGAGAGTTGAGAAGTTGACAGAGACAGATGGACTATATGTTTTTACTTTTCTTTACGTTTTATGTCAAATCTATTCTAATCATCTGAAAAGATGCATTTCTTTTCTTCTTTAAAAAAATAAAAATAAAAAACATCTGTAAAATGTTTCAATAGTTTGGTTTTGAAACATCTTTCTCCACCTAGGATGAAGAGTCAAAGCAACAATGATTTGTGTCCTACTTGTGCAATTCAATTATGACGCTCTTGGTTCCAGTTTTCTACTTAAATTACTCCTTTTTTTTTTGGTTCTTTTAATTATCTATCTATATCTATTTCCAATTTGATTCGGTGATAAAATTCTCAGCAATTTTTTTTAACTAAATTCTCCTAAACTCAATCAGCAGCTTTTCATTAACTCCGCAAGTGGATTAGATTTTAATGGCAGATTCTGATTCCGAGACCAACTTCTTGAAGGAATTTCGGATTCCAGATTATATTCTTACACCTGAAGCGGACAATGGGAATCACCATGAACCCAAATATCCAGTGATAATCTTCATCAACTCCAAAAGTGGTGGCCAATTGGGTGGTGATCTTCTTGAGACCTACCGTTCTATTCTCAATCAAAATCAGGTATAGTTTACTGTTTATTTATTCTTTTTTTTTTTTTTTTAACGTTTAAGATAGATTTTGGTTTGTTAAGAGGTTGATTTTGAAGTGGCTAATTTCAGGTCTTTGATTTGGGGGAAGAAGCTCCTGATGAGGTGCTGCGCCGAATTTATGTTAACCTCGAAAGGCTCAAGAGTGAAGGAGATAAGGTTGCTAAACATATTGGGGAGAACCTGAGATTAATTGTGAGTTTCTGTTAAGTTTTTAGTTGGATGGATTGCTTTCTATTCTTTTTTTGTTTACTTGAAAAGAGGGGAATTTGTTTCATATATATTAGTGGCGAAGTAAGAGAACCCAAATCCTTAATTTTGCTATTGTCTTCTAAGATGTATTGTTGGCCCTTTAGGTTGCAGGTGGTGATGGAACTGCAGGGTGGCTTCTTGGAGTTGTTTCTGATCTCAAGTTATCTCATCCGCCACCAATTGCAACAGTGCCCTTGGGAACAGGAAACAATCTTCCATTTGCATTTGGCTGGGTAAGAAGACCATTATGTATGAAGTAACCTTAAAATGCCTTTTTAATGCTTGTCTGTGCTTTGCTCACTGTATCAGTGGTCTCAAGACACCTTTTTCTATTTTTCCTTCCACATTTGCCAAAAGCATTTGTTATGTGACGTATTGTATCTTTTTTCACTTCTAGCCATCTATTATGATCTGGAAGACTTAAGCTACAGAATCTATTTGCAATCTCCATATTGTGAACAACAATTCCATAATTTGTTATCGTCATGATTTAATCGCAAGTATGAAAGGTCTGTGATGTTTTGTTTTTCAGGGGAAGAGAAATCCTGGGACGGATCATCACTCAGTGGAGTCATTTTTGGCTCAAGTGAAGGATGCCAAGGAAATGAAAATAGACAGGTAACTTTTTATACCATCGTCTGTATTTTTTTTTTTTTTTTTACAAAGCTTAATTTGCTTTGGAAAGGTTTCATTTCTCTCATTGAACGGTAGACGTGGATACTGATCTGGTTTTCTGTTTTGTGGTTAGCTGGCATATTGTGATGAGGATGCGGCCTCCAAAAGAAGGTTCATGTGATCCCATTGCACCCCTTGAATTACCGCATTCTCTTCATGCATTTCAACGCGTCTCCGAGACAGACGAGCTAAACAAGGTGGACATGCCTGTTTTAAAACATATTTTACTGTCCCAAGTTTCTTGTACGTATTGAGACTGCATCTATTGTGTATGCTCATATCGTAGGCAAATTCCTATTTCTTTTTGTTGATTTGCTTGACTGAAAGTGCTGGTTCCCCCAATCCGTTAACAAATTTTTTAAGTGTAGTTAGGAAGAGAATAACTCTATGAGTTGACTGACTTTCCTTTGGAAAAGTATCTTTTAGTTAAGTACTTAAATTATCTTCTTATACAAGCAAACTTTGGACTTCTTGTCAGGAGGGTTATGTTACTTTCCGAGGGGGATTTTGGAACTACTTCAGCATGGGTAAGACTACTACTCGCGGAGGAGTAGTGACCTTATTCAGCATTTTGTATTAGAAATCATAATTGCTCTCTCTCTTGCTTTCTACCTTTTTTTATTTTCTGTTTTACTTCCTAAAATAAGCAAATAATTTGTTCCATTTTGGCTTAATTATCTGATCTACCACAATTAACTTTAAGCGTGAATGGAAATTTTAAGCCAAGCATTGATCACCATTCGCTTGGACCTAATTTCACATTTTGACATCGATATCTTTTATTGGTTGTTTATAGGAATGGATGCTCAAGTGTCATATGCTTTTCATTCTGAAAGAAAGTTGCACCCTGAGAAATTTAAGAATCAGCTAGTTAATCAGGTACTTTTCGCAGATTGGTTATCACACATGTTTCAGTTTTTAAAATTCTAAAATTATATCTTTTCTTCTTTGTCAACTCCCAAACAGGGAACTTATGCAAAGATTGGGTGTACGCAAGGCTGGTTTTGTGCTTCCCTTTTCCATCCCACTTCTCGGTGAGTGTAGAGATTGCCAAGCAAACAAGGGATCACCGTGCTTTCTTTCTTCTTTATCTTTTATAGCAATGAATTCTTAATACAGGAGTATAGCTCAACTTGCAAAGGTTTTTACAATAAAAAAGCATGGTAACTGGGAAGAACTTCCTATTCATCAGAGGTAAAATTTCGTTTCTGTTTCTAGTCATGATTCCGTTGAGTTTGTTGTATTTAACCTCTGGTCCACCAGTTGCTACCACATTCAACTCTCTGCCATCATCTTTTTGGTCGATATGGTTCTTGTTTTGCCAACCCCAATTTATCATACCCGTTACCCGTTTATCTCTCAGTCAAAGATTGAAAATTAGTCCTACATAAAGGACATGTTCTAGTTACATTTTCACTTGTTTTCCAAGAGCTTCGTTGTGTTGCTCGAGTCCTTTGTCTACAATCTGGTTTAGTGGTTCCTTTTTACAGAAAGGAAACATCTTTTGGATTACTTAAAAGAGGCTCTCTCAGTTTTTAGTGGTCCGTGTTTAGTTTTAGCTCATTTTCTACTTCCCTGTTGTGCTTTTATCGACACTCTTGTTTTTTGTTACAGCATCCGGTCAATTGTGTGCCTCAATTTGCCTAGCTTTTCTGGCGGATTAAATCCTTGGGGAACACCAAACAGCAGGAAACGCCAAGATGTAGGTCCATATAAATAAGTTATCCTTTTAACTATTTTAATCCTCAATAGTGATTATGATCTTCTTATTAGCTTTGACATGATAAATTCCTCCATTACAGAGAGACTTGACTCCACCATATGTGGATGATGGCCTTCTTGAGGTTGTTGGTTTTAGAGATGCCTGGCATGGGCTTGTTTTGCTTACTCCAAATGGGCATGGCACTCGTCTTGCACAGGTAAGAAATCAAATGTGTACCTGTTTTTCTATTATACAAAGAAACAGCTGATCTCTGGATCTCATGTCCATAACTAGTGTGAAAACTTGGTTGATTATATTATACCGTGCCAAGTTTTTCATCCATTCTTTTATGGTTTTAGGCACACCGAATCCGCTTCGAGTTTCACAAAGGTGCTGCTGATCACACATTTATGAGGATTGATGGAGAACCATGGAAGCAACCACTTCCAGTTAATGACGACACCGTTGTGGTGGAAATCTCCCACCTTGGCCAGGTGAACATGCTTGCGACCCGTGATTGTAGGTCTAAAAGTGTTTTTGATCCCTCAACGCCTTCAAGTCACGGAGGCGATGAAGATGACAGTAATGGAGAAGACTTTTCAGAAGAAGGTGAAGAATATCGGAAGTTTGGTGCAGCAGAAACATTCAAGATCCCAGAAGGGGTTGATATCTCTCACATTAGCTAAGCCAATTGACATAACTATGAAGTTATTTCTATACCTTTTTTTTGTTGGAATTCCTATATGTGTCTAATAAATTGTCTCCTAAATTTTCTTCACTTTATTTTTGTCTCCGGTAAATGCCACAATTATTATTCATTAGTTTGCCGGAATTGAAAACCAAAGAATGGCAAATGTTACATAGCAGATTCTCTCATGTATTTCAGGATTCTGTGTTATTTTAATTTCTAAATTTGATTTTAGCCTTTTGTGTATGCTTTAGCCATTACATTTGATGGCATTGTCTATAGCCAAAAAAAAAAGCCTCAATTTGTAAAATTCAAATCTTAGGGGGGTTTACGAGGCTTTTAGTGACTCCCTGCCCTCGACTTATCAATCTAATAGTCTACTGAACAACAACTAACAAGAGTTTCTTTATACCTATCCTTAGTTCGGCCGATTTGCCTTTCGCTTGGGCTCATAATTCTGTATAATTGAACGCAGGAATTCGGATACATATCAGAAGAATTTTCACATGAAAAAAAAGAAAAAAAAAAGTTTCATATGGTAATTGAAAGAGACAGCGCACTGACGTAACTATGATTTTTTTGAATGCAGCATCATTATCATATGCAAATGGAAAATTGAAGTTATCAACTTGTAATACATTTGGATCAAATTAATTTAAAACATGATAGACACAGGTGAGAAATACACGTGAACACGGTAGGAAGTAGGGACATTAGACTAGCTCGTTCCTTGTTTTCACAACGTACCAGAACTTAACTGAAAAGGTACAAGCTGATGAAGGGTGCTAGTCTGCGAAAACTCCAAACTCTACCGCAAAATCATCGAATATTATGAGCATTTGCATTTTACCAGAGTGATCGACATTGGAAGAGCCGGCACAAACGGAACTACAGACCTGCATACTCATAGTCACCCAAACATTTTGTGATGGCTTCGTTGGCCTTTGATTCTGTCCTTTCTTCTCTCTTTTTCTTTTCCCTGAGAGCCACAATCATTGCAAGGAAAACCTTGATTAGCGAGTGAAAAACACTAGACGGTTGAAATTTTCTAGTTTTGTTTTTTGCTTTCAAGTTCCATTTTAGGATGAAAGAAATCATTTTCCTTTTCTGTTTCCCTTTCCATTCATTCTATTCAATGAAAGAAAGACCAAGATTAATCTGAACCTATCTACGCATTAATCTCTGGAAGTTTTCCTTCACGCAGGCTATTTTGCATATTTCCTTCCAATATATTTTTTGTATGCGTGCACACATGTTGCATGCATGTTCTGATCCTTTCAAGAGGTTCAGTAAAGAAGTTTCAATCTTTGAGTAAATTTTTTTACTCCGAATTCTGGATGATTATCATGTTTATCTATTCTGTATTCTGTAATAGTATAAAGTCAATAACTGATTTTATACTGAGGGATTTGTTCCTACCTCTGCACGTACTCCGTCAGCAACTCCTTTGCCTGAACCAGTTTGGAAAGCAGATTGCGATATACATCAAGGTCCCGGTCCACACTTCTTTTGTTAACGTTAAGAGCTGAACAAAGCTGTGGGCCAGCAGCCAAAATGTCAAGGATCAAAATATCAGTCAAAAATGATCTCCTTACAGGGAAGAAAGTTATTAAAAATATGTAGGTCCTGATTCTAGTCTAAATATCTATTTTAGAAAGCTCTTAGAAAGTCATCAAAATCTTTAAAATCAAGAGAACAAGGATTACTAAAGTGTGGATGATTATAACTTCTCCACTCTTTCACTTGGCCCAGAGTTGCGATGCCACAACCAGCAAAGATCTTGCAGTAACTAACTTGAATGAATAATGCATTTTTTAGCCATTTTGGTGTAAAATACACCACTGCTAATGAAATACAATAGGTAGGGACAAACCTTTTCCAATATTGTTGGCTCCGTTGCATTTGCCAACTCAAGAATGCGAAAGAGTCCAACAGCAAAGAAACGACTGTAGCTGAAATTTCCTTGCCTCGCTCTTTCTGAAATATCCTTCAATATCTCCTCCACTTCTCCTTCTTTGGATGAAAACTCAACTAATGCCCCAGCATTCTGAGCCCGTGCCCACTCTTCCAACTTTTGTGAATCAATTCTGTAATGTATCAGGGAATTTTTTATTAAAGATCATATTCCTTCCCAAAAATATATATCATAAGTTGGTCAGATGCAAAGTAAATGTTGTAAGAAAGAATTTTATTTTTATCCAAACAGTTTTTTCTATAGTTACATAAATAGATATCAAGAAATGTTGTTACCCCACAAATAATTTGACAGGAAAGAGAAGGCATTGATGATAGTAATTTTATTCCAGGTAGCACTTCTTATTTGTTTTTATGTTAGACTTGCCTCCCTTTTTTCTTCACAGTTCAAAACAACACCATCAAATGGTGCGTCTTTTAAGTTGCTCAAACTATTTTTTCGTCTGTCATCTTGATATTATAATGCCATGCAGCTTGTATGATTAAGATTGTGTGACATGTTGTTTTCTTGTGAATCAGAGTCTTCACAGAGGAAACATTTGAAACTTTGAAATGAATTGCTGCATCACATTAATCAGTACCTAATTGCTTAAATCAATTTCCTTTAGTTTTCTTTTTCTTCCAAGATAGAAATATTATAGCCAAACCTATATTGCTCTGGCTCCTCATTTAATGACTTTATGTATGCTTGGAAGATTGCATCTCGATCTTCATCACTGGGGTAGCCATCCATAAGTTGATCATATACAGTCACAAAACCAAGAGCAAAGACAGGGTCATAACGAAATGTTTTCTTGTATTTCATCAAATGGTGCTGGACAAGCAGCTCTTGCAACACACTGTTGTAGACACTTGGGATTGGTCGCTTATAGGCCTTCAGAAAATTTAACTTCGTCTCAGATACAGTGGGCACTTCTGCACATTAATGTGAATAAGCATATCGTGACCAAGAGGGCTATGGAGAATTTCTTCTTAACGAGAAAAAGATAAATGTGAAGTGGCAAAGTTGATACTCAAAGGGTAATGAAGCATAAAATTGGATACAAAGTTCAAAGAAGGGCCCCCAAAACAGCAAGCACAATCATTTCTATTGTTAATTAGTTCAGTTGCAAGGTTCAGTGGTTTCAAATGAAGATGATCTCAAAACAAATCTACGGAAAATAAGTACAAACACATAGTTTCAAAAAGCTGATATCAATTCATGATAGATAATATTATTATCAATAACTAATTCCTCTTGACTTTTTATTAAGCAATTGTTCATGAAAAATGATGATGATAATAATAATAATAATAATAATAATAATAATAATAATTCTCCTCGACTTTTTATTAAACAACTTGTCTGCGCTATACCATGAAAAATGAATTGATTTGAAAACTACTTTTACAGCTAGATAATGTTCACCATAATTTCAACTGCATTTAAAGAGTTGTAATTTAGCAAATTTTTTCTGGCAATGTTGCAACACTAACTAATGAAATACGAACCCAAAAAAAATCACCAGAGACCATCAATTTTCATCACGAATAGAATAGGACTTAATTTACTAAAGAAAAAGAGTCTCAATTTTTCTGCACCAAGAATCAACAGCAACATCAAATCCTTTTAACTGAGCTCACTTGACTAACTTTAAATCCCAAAAGAACGCAACAAAAATGCAGATTAAAATCTTGTATTTCTCCAGTTCACTCTTTCATAAGCCAAGAAAATCGAGCAAGGAAAAGCACCAGTAAGAACCGAAACGACTAAAAATCGAACCTGACGTAGAAGACATGCAATGGACGACCATCCGCGAACTGAAGCTCGGAGCTCGAAAACCGGCATAGTGGCACGAAAACCCAGCTCGGACTCGGAACCAATCGGAATTCGAAGATAAATTCCGAGACGACGGCACTAGGGATCTTCTCTCGGAGCACTGGCCTAACGCCGAGAAAGACAAAGAAGAAGTAAGAGAAGCCATTAAAGGAAGAGACAGAGAGAGAGAGGAGAGAGGTAAGGGAAGATTCAGACTGGGAGACTTTCCGGGAAAATTTTAAGCATAGTTGGAAAAAGAGGAGAGAAACTCTTGGCGTGGAAGTTTGGTTTGGACTGAGAAGTTTTTGTTTGGAGGCGAAAGAAAGAAAGAGAGAGGTCCACGAAGAGAGGCTTATCCAGTGCTAACGAGGTAATAGCTCCTTCTGATTTTATGGAGGAGCCAGTAATTTCGTGACGCGTGGCGTTAATAGTGATTGACATCTCTTGTTTCTTCCTTGGACCTCTTTCCCTTCCTTATTTCCTCCCCCCTCTCTCTCTCTCTCTCCCTGCGTATTTTACGCGTTAGCTTTCAATTGTCTCCCCATGGATTAATCTTTTTGCACATATGTCCTTCTAATATGTTGGAATGATACCATATGACAATATGTTTCACATATGTCCTTCTAACAGGGGTCTTTAGCAAAACCAAGTAAAACTTATTAGTTTCACCTCAAATATTATGTTGTACTCATGTATCGTTGGTTCGTTTGACTTCTGTCCCCTTCCTCTATCCATATTTTACATATAACTTTCAATTCTCTTCCTATATATTAATTTTTTACTCAAACATTCCTCTAATAAAGAGTATTTAACAAAATTAATTAAAACTTGTTAGCTTTAACTTATACAGTGTAAAATTTTTACGCACTATTGTATAAAATAATAATATATTATTGTATAAAACTTTAACATATTACTATATTTTCAGTTCAAGCTTTTAATTTTAATTCATTTTTCAATCATCCTCACAAATTTACTCAATTTGAGACGTGGCCGGTAAATCAATTTTGTGGACACAAAAATGTCGTACCTCTTCTTTTTCTTTTAACAAAACGTCGTTACCTTGTGAATTACTACTATTTAAGACAGTCTTGTTTATTTGCGTCTACAAATAATACGAAGGCAAAGAAAAAACATATTAAAAATAGGAGCAAGGCCACGAGAGTCGAGCGAATTTTATAAGGAATAAATTGACTGTTTTCTTGAAAATTTTGGTCGAAAATATGAATTTTCCCATTTGACTGGTTTTTGGTGTTGAGTTGTTGTGTTACAAGGAATGATTTGGTTGAAAATAGGAATAATTTATAAGGATTTTCAAAGTGAAGAAGGAACATATGTGCTAAGCAAGTAAGATTATTATTTTTCTTACAATATCAAAAGTGTCACGCGGCACTTTATTATTATTATTATTATTATTTTGGATTCGTCCCTCCAGTTTCATTCCAGTTTTTTTTTTTTTCCTTTTTCAACGTTGTTTTTTTTTTTCTTTTTCAACTTTGTTATTTTTCTTTTAGCTTCATACTCTCAAAAAAAACTCTTATCCTTTAAAAAAATTATACCTCTTTTTTTTTTACTTTTTAATCATAATTTTCCTTTTGCTTCTTCATTGTTCTGTCATTTTGCCATATTGAAATAAATTCTTTCAAATTAAAATAATTTTTTTTTCAAATGTGTTACTTTTTAATTTGCAATTTCATCTTCTATATGCTTTTTTGCAATGCTTTTTTACTTTCACTTGATACTATTAAAATAATGTTGTTGGGTTTTTCTAATTAGCCTACTCCAATTTTTTTTCCCCTGAAATCTGTCTCTTTTTAAATTGTTTTTTACCCCTCCTTTAACTATTATTTTTAATTAACTATATTCTTATACCTTATATCTTTATTAATAAATAAATTAAAAATAACTATATGGTAATTAGAACTTAACTCAAGACTAGAGTCTACAAAGTGACTCTCTATGTGTTATGCATATGAGTTCAACACACACATATATATGTATATATTACTAATGAGCATGTTCAAAATATAAAACAAAGGAAACTTAGCTTCAAAAATGTGAAGATCACCAAGTTTTACTATCACCAAGCTTTACCAAGATAAAAAATGGCAATGGTTTCAAAATGGTTTTGTTTTGGAAAATAAGAATTAAAATTAAAATTGTATTGAGAATGTTTTTGAAATTTTTGTCTTGAAAGTTGTGAAAAAACATTTCCAAAAAAATTTGAAACAATACCAAACGGGGCCTTTTTTTGGGTTTTTAGCTCAATCGCCCTTTGAACTTGTCGAGGTTTAGCAAAATGTCCCATGAACTTTTGATTTTGGTAATCTACCCCTGAACATGCTTAAATGTTGCAACTGATCCCATTTTACAAATGGCTATTGCCAAGCTAACAGAAGTGAACATGTGTTAGTCACGTGTGAAAGGAACAAGGGATATTGCAAATATTTTCACTCATCCATGTGGAAATCATGTAATGCACTTAAAAGAAATTATGTTTTTCTTTCTTTGAGTGTTGAATAAAGAAAGGCATTTGGACAAATGTTTCCTCCTCAACAAGCATGCATTATTCTGTTTAGCTTTGCTGAGAAAGTGTTAAGGTTGAAGACATAGAATGAAGGCAAAGAAGGTTGTTGGTAACGACGGTGGAAGGCAGACAATGACCAAAGAGGGGGGAAATGGTTAGAAGGTAGACGAACACAAATCCATGTAGATGTTTTAGTTACTGCAAATATTGGAAGGTAATAGAAGTTTTACTCTAATTGAATGTTGCGTAGTAAAAGAGTAGAAATGTGGAATTTATTTTAAAATTTTTTTATCTATTTTGCAGTGTGATTGGTTGGTAGGATGTCAATTTTTTAAGTGAGCTTATGTACATATATATGTTCCTTAATCCCTTATTTACTAAGAAGGAATGAAGCAGGTGAGGAGAATGAAGCCATTGGAATTTACTTCTCTTCAAGGAGCAGCCACATATTCGAATGCACACATAAATTTCAAACTATAAAGATGTCATTTAGGCAGCTCAGCCTAGCCTGGCCTAGTCCAGCCCTGTACTATAGCAGGCCAAGCTTGCTTGGCACATTTGATGGGCCAGGTTAGGCCTGACCCCCCAAGTGCGTAGGGCTATACAGACCTAAGGTTAAACTGTAAAATGTCCTATGTTCTAAAGAATTTAACATTCTTCGTGAAAATATGGAAAAGTTCGCATTTAAGTCTTAGCTTGTTGATTCACATTTCCGTCATCAATCAATAAAAACACCCATGCAATAAGGACACCATATCATACCCCTCATCACCTACGTACGCCCTCTCCATCAATAAAATCCTCCAAACATCAGCCGTAGCTCATACAAAACATGTCTTGTCCCTCACAAGGAAAGGTACGAAGGAGAAATGTCTCTATGATGGCTGGATCAACTCTTTGTGTTGCAGCTGCTGATGCTACATTATCATGTGGTACTGCAGCAGGTAATGTCAGCTCGTGTACATGATGATGACATCAAAAAATATATATATATATAAAAGAAAACCCACAAGTCAGAAATAGAACCCTAGCCGTAACACCCAATATGAGGGCTAAGTGTTTTAGTTTACTTCAATCATGATGTAATCCTTTGGTAAACATCAACAATGCTTTTCAAGTCTCCTTGTTCTAGCTTCTATTGTTTTATTATCCTATTGTTGTATTATTATTAGATGTCACTACAACAGTAGAAAGGAAGATGGTGAGATAGAAAATAACCCTCTGCACCTCTCAAAAGCAACTCACAATGGAAATTTACAAATCAGATATATATGCACTACGAGAACAAGAATGAAACAAATAGACTAAAAACAGCCTTCACTATTATTCAAATTATAGAAATGTTCAAAGTTCCAAGCATTAAAATAACATATTAAATCCCTTCTATAAACGTCTGTAATCCCTAATATATATTTTTCTCTTTTGTTTTGCTCTTTTTTCCCCTTTTCTTTCTTATTTTTGTAATCATCTTCTTTCTTTTTTGTCAGTTTTTAATAGTTAATGTTAATCAAATATCAATCATGTGCATATTTAAATGCCCACATAAAACGTCAAACCATAGATATGTCAATTGGGAGGGTCTAGCCTTCTACAGTGGCCCAGCCCGACCTAGCTCGGCCTAGCCTAGCCCTGTATTATAGCAGACTAGGCTAGCTTGGCACATCTAATGAGCTAGGGCTAGGCTTGACCCCTTAGGTGTGTAAGGCTATACAAGCACAACGTTAAATGGTAAAATGTCCTCTGTTCTAGAGAATTCAACATTCTTAGAGAAAATATAAAAATGTTCGCACATTAAGTATTAGCTTGCTAATTCACATTTCCATCAACCATAAATAAAAACACCCCTACAATAAGGACACTATGCCATATCCCTTATTACCCAATCTTGGATGCAATCTAAGTGATAAAGATGTCCACCAATAGGGATGTTGTGCATGCTCTCTCCATCGTTACAATCCTCCATACAACAGCCACAACTCACACAAAAGATGTCTTGTCCCTTTGAAGGAAAGTTACGAACGAGAAATGTCTTTATGATGGCTGGATTAACTCTTTGTGCTGCAGCTACTAATGTTACATTATCATGTGCTAATACAGTAGGTAATGTCGGCGCATGTACACAAATAGGACCCTAAAATTATATTAAAAACCCACAAGTTAAAACTATGAACCCAACCGTAATACCTAGCATAAGCGCTAAATGTTTAGATTTCTTCATTCATGATGTCATCGTAAGGTAAACATTAACAATGCTTTCCAAATCTCCTTGTTGGCTTTTGCATTATTATATGTCATTGCAACAGTAGAAAGGAGAAGGGTGAGATAGAAAATAACTCTCTGCACCCGTCAAAGGCAACTCAAAGTAGAAATCTACAAATCAGAGACACATACACTATGAGAACAAGAATGAAACAAATGGACTAAAAAAAGCCTTCACTATCATTCAAATTACAAAAATATTCAAGGTTCCAAGCATTAAAATAACATATTAAACCCTTTCTATAAATGTCTGTAATCCTTTAAATATATTTTTCTTCTTTATTTTGCACTTTTTTTCCTCCTTTTTCTTCTCATTTTTGTAATCATTTTCTTTCTTTTTTGTCTATTTTTTTATAGTAAATGGGAATCAAATATCAATCACATACATATTTGAATGCACACACTTGTAAAGATGTCAATTGGGAGGCCTCGCCTAGCCTAGCTCTCTATAGTGGCTCAGTCCAGCCTAGCCTAGCCTAGCCTAGCCTGGCCCTGTATTGTAGCAGGTCAGGCTAGCCCGACACGTCTAATGGGCCAATGTTGGGCCTAAACCCCCAAGTGCGCAAGGCTATACAAACACAATGTTAAATAGTAAATCATCCTTTGTTTAAGAGAATTCAACATTCTTAGTAAAAATATAGGAAAATTCGCTTTTTAAGGCTTAGCCTGCTAATTCATATTTTCATCAACCATCAACAAAGACACCCTTGTAGTAAGGACACCATGTCATACCCCTCATAATTCAATCTTAGATGCAGTCCAAGTGATAAAGATGTCCACAACTGAGGATGTTACGTACGCTCTCTCCATTAGTAAATCCTCCAAACAACAACCGCAGCTTACACCAAAGGTGTCCTATCATTCACAAGGAAAAATACAAGGGGAAATATCTCTATAATGGCTGGATCAACTCTTTATGTTGCAATTGTTGATGCTACATTATCCTGTGATAATGCAGCAAGTAATGTTGACACGTGTATGCGATAACGACACCAAAAGTATATTAAAAACCAATAAGTCAAAATAGGCCACAATACTTAGCACGAGGGCCAAGTGTTTAAATTTCTTCATCCATGATGTCATCATTTGGTAAACATTAACAGTGCTTTCTAAGTCTCCTTTTTCTAACTTATACTGTTGCATTAACAGATTTCACTGCAACAGTAGAGATGAGGAAGAGGGTGAGATAAAAAACAACTCTTTGCACTTGCTAAAAGCAATTCAAAATGGAAAACTACTATTTAAAGGCACATTTACTATAAGAACAGGAATGAAACAAACAAACTTGAAAAAGCCTTTACTATCATTCAAATTACCAAAATATTCAAAGTTCCAAGTATTAAAATAACATAATAAAACCCTTTCTACAAACGTCTATAATCCTTGATATATATTTTTCTCCTTTATTTTTCTCTTCTTTTCCTTTTTTCCTTCTTATTTTTGTAATCATTTTCTTTCTTCTTTGTCTGTTTTTAATAGTTAATGGAAATCAAATATCTATCATGTACATATTTGAATGCACACATAAATATCAAACTATAGAGATGTCAATTGGGAAGCTCGACAAAGTCCAACCTTCTATAGTAGCCCGAATTAGCCCAGCCCTGTACTGTAGTAGGCCAAGCTAGCCTTGCATATTTGATGGGCCAGGACTAAGCCTAACCCCCTAAGTGCGTAGGGCTATATAAACACAATATTAAATAGTAAAATGTCCTCTGTTATAGAGAATTCAATATTCTTGGTGACAATATAGAAAACTTCACATTTTAAATCTTAGCCTACAACTTCACATTTCCATCAACCATTAATAAAAACACCCCTACAGAAGGACACTATGTCATACCCTTCATCACCCAATCTTAGATGTAGTCCAAATGATAAAGATGTCTACAATTAGGGATGCTGTGTATGCTCTCTCTCCATTGGTAAAATCCTCCAAACAATAGTTATAACTCACCCTAAAGGTGTCCTGTCCCTCCCAAAGAAAGGTACAAAGGGAAAAAATCTCTATGATGGCTGGATCAATTCCTTGTGCTACAGCTATTGATGCTACATTATCATGTGGTAATTCCACAAGTAATATCGACGCATGTACATGATGAGGACATCGAAAACTTAAAAACCCATAAGTTAGAATTAGGAACCTAACCATAATAGTTAGCATGAAGGCTAAGCGTTTAAATTTCTTCATCCATGATGCCATCATTTAGTAAACATTAACAATGCTTTCCAAGTCTCCTTGTTCTACTGTTATCATATGTCACTACAACAGTAAAGAGGAGAAGGGTGAGATAGAAAATAACCCTTTACACCTACCAAAAGCAATTAAAAATGGAAAATTAGAAATCAGTGACACATGCATTACTAGAACAAGAATGAAACAAATAGACTAAAAAAGCCTTCACTATCATTCAAATTACCAAAATGTTCAAAGTTCAATACATTAAAAGAACATAATAACCTTGTATAAATGTTTGTAATCCATAAAATATATTTTTCTCCTTTTGTTTTGCTTTTTTTCCCTTTTCCTTCTCTTTTGCCCAGCCTAGCCCAGCCCTATGCCATAGTAAGCCAGGCTAGTTTGGCACATCTGATGGGCCAAGGCTAGGCCTGACTCCTCAAGCTCGTAGGACTAGTTGAGAGCTTCCTCAAGGAGGGTTTGGGTCAACCAAGGCCTGCGATGGGCCTAGCTAGTCCTGGTATGCCAAGGCCCTTGAAGTCTTGGCCCCTTAAGAGAAATAAAAGTCTATGAACCACTTAGATAGACACATATTTGTGTAATTGTTGATTTCTAGCTATATTTGTTATGTTCCTACAAGTATTACAAGTTTAAAATATAAACTTGTATTGGTTAAATATTGAAAAGAAATAATAAATTTTTTTTTCAATACTTTACATAATATTTAAAAGTCTTTCTTTACACTTAGTAGTTTCATGATTCTATATTTATTAATTTTCTTATTAAAAATTGTAATAAAATATATAAAATATTTTAAAATTTAAAATCAAAAAGTCAGCCTTGACTTAGCCTAAGCCAAGGCTGGGCCCGAGGGTTTTTAATTACATTCAATTATATTTAGAAGCATCCATTATCCTATCAATGTTATAGAATGTCAGGCCTAACACACCAAAATTTATATTAAAAAAACTTTATGATCGAAATAAAGGTGCCAACGGTTCGATCCTACCCTACCCATGCGGGCCAAAAGGAAAAATCGGCCTAGTTAAAAAAAAAAGGGAAGTCCAATTGGCCAAAAGCCCACATGGGCCTAGAGTCGAGGCTGGGCTGCTTGAATTTTATTAGGGAATTAAAAAAAGAAAAATTATCTAATCAAGTCATCTCGGCTCAGCCTAGTTCTAGTGTTACTAACAAAGGAGAGATACTTTCTCTCTCTTTTTTCTTTTTCTTTTTTTTTTTTGTTTTGGGGTCAAGGGTTTAAAATATCCTTAAAAAACGACATGTGTGAGAATACTACGAGATTGGACACGTTATCTAAAGAAAGCAGACGACATGTCATCCATAACTAATAACATTACTATCTATTCATGAAACATTTAATGACATTTTGTTTTAAGTGACAAACGACACACTGTCCTTCAGCCCTAAAGAACAAAATTGTAGTGTTGACCAAAGGAGATATTTTAAGATAGAAAACCTCATTTTTACGAAGCTTAAACAACGCCTAATTTCAAACAATTTCCAACCCTAAGATTCATTGCTCTAAAAAAATTTCACCTTTTTTTATTCATCCATTACTCCTACAATTTGTTTTTAATAAATACAGAGTTAGAAACTAAATAGAGAGACTTAGCACCTTTGAACTAGGCCGGTTCTCAAAACTTCTCCTATAATTGTAAGATGGTTGGTTCTCAAAATTACTCCTTCTAATTCTAAGATAGTTTTTTGTGATTTAATGACATAGCTGATAATCCATCAGACTACTAGTGGTTATGAAATTTGATTCATAAGACGTTCTATGTTCTCTATCTCTTACTTGTGTTGTATTATGTTGTGTGTGCGAGGTTGTGATGTAGTAGAAACATAAAAGTAAAAGAGGACGGATTAGTAAACTTGTTGATTCATATGGAATGTCAGGAATACCGCTTCAAAATCTATTGATTCACACAGAATACCAGAAGTTTGCATCAAAACTCAAAATTCACAAAGAACATCGAAAATTGGAAAAGAGAGAGAAAAGGAGAGTTGAGAGAATGCTATGAATTTCATTCAACTTCAACCAAATTTCATTACAAAAAGACGCCCATATTTACATAACACAAAAGGAAAACTAGTACAAGCTGCCTAGAAATAATTAAAGATAAGAATAAGAAAAATACGAAATTTTCCCAAAAAAAGAAATTTAAGACAAGAATAGAAACCAAAATAGTGTTTGACATAACGAATAAGAAAACATGGCCAAAATCGACATCTGAAATTCATGTGATAACTTGTTATAAAAAACAAAAGTTTCTAAAAATTGGAAAAAAAAAAAACTTTTAAAGGCCTAAGTGATTAAATTTAGCCGAAAAACGTCACACGTTGTGCTAAAGTGACGAGTTTTGTTCGTTGAATCATTTCCACTTAAAAAATTCATATTTTTCATCAAATTCTGTCTTCACCACAAGACCTTCTGAAAACCGAAACATTGCCTTATTTGATTTTAGGGTGCTCTCAACCAATGAGGAAGGTAAGATCCTTCTGGCTTTTGGTTTGGGGGGGTGCTGAAAACTGAAAATTTGCCTTCTTTGATTTTAGGGTGCTCTCAACCAATCAGGAAGGTAAGATCCTTCTGGCTTTAAATAAGCATAAAAACTAATAAAGGTTTTAGCGACTTGCAAAGGACGATTGTTTGTCGACCTTATCCAAGTGACATTAAGATAAACACATATAAGACGTGTATGATCTATCCATCCACTCACGTGGTAATATGCCTTCTGCTCCAATGTCTATGGCAACAACGTGCACGAAATCATATACTATTAATGTGTAGTACCACACAGAAAATTTAATATTAATTCTCTTAGCTACTCTTTGGGGTAAAGTCATAGATCCTGTACAAATAAAGAAGCAACTAAAGAAGCCCAAAATTGGTGATAAACAAAGGATTCAGTTTTATCATCTATTTCCATGGGAGTGATGAGTTTTCTAGTCTCATTCTAAGAAAAAGGCATGTATATATCATTTACTAGCTTGCTTTAAGCAGAATTCACTTCTATCATCTATGGGGACTGACGAGCCTAATGCTCAGGTCTAACTATTAAGGCTAGCTCAAATGGTTGGCTGCACGAGTGTTTGTGTGTATCTATCAATGTTTGAATCCTTACGGTTTCATTTTTTCTTAACAAAATAGAAGCCATAAGTCCCACACTGTATCGAAAAAAAAGCCACAAGTCCCACACTGTATCCAAGAAAAAACTTATCTATCTTGTTATCTTTGTCAAAATGGCATCATGAAAGGCTTCACAATAGGCATTCAAGTGATTTTGCTTTTTAGTGTCATTGCTAATTAACTTTGGAAGAGAATCTAATTATGATATTTCAAAAAAACATTGCCAAATATTTTTAAATCTTAAAGGGTGTGGATTGCGCCAGGTGGAAGACCAAGATCTTCCAAGGAGTTTCATAGCATGTGATCAATGACAAAAGGGAGATTCCTTTACTGTTATATATATATAGGAACCATCAGCAAAGAGCTAATTAAGTCCCAGTTCACTAGATACCTAGACACAGCCAAGTAGTAGTCTTCCATTCCACAGAGAAATTGAAGCTTGAGATGATCATGTCCATTAGGCACATGATGGAAGGAAGCAAAGAATATGATGATGATCAAGCTCCTCAATGCAACTTCGTTACATCTCTTAGGGACTCATCAGCCTGCAATGCCTCTTCTTCATCTTTATATAATTCTTCTCAGTCGTCGATGAAGAAGAAGCTTTCTGGTTCGTTCAACTACAAATCCTTCGGTAAAGTAGCTCCAAAAAACTCCAATTCTGATAGGCTCAAACAGGCTGAGGAATCGCTTCGGACGGTGATGTACCTCAGCTGTTGGGGTCCTAATTCTTGAGTTGAACTTTCAAGAAGTACTACTACTACAACTAGTTTATATTCAACTATAATGTTGGTGTGTTTTTTATGTTGTAGTTATTGTATAACTAACATCCTTTGATTATGTCAAAGAGGCTGATTGTATAATATTTGTGTCTATATATATATATATATATATATATTGGAGATTAATAGAGGACATTCAGGAGTTATGAATTCTCTTTTGAATATGAAGTCAGACTCGTGACTCCACTAACAAAGAGCAAAAAGGCCAACATATAATAGCAATTTTGAGATGAAAAGAAGACCTTTGTTCATGTTTTCCCAAGAAGCATCTACTGATGAAGAAAAATTTGACCGAAGAACAAAATCACGTTTATGATTTTGGTCTTGCATCATTTTAAGTCGGACCCATGGATGTGCATATGCGCCACTACATTTAAATCATTGCACTAAATAATATTACCTAATTATTTCTTTTTTTCTTTGTAGAGTACACAGCACAATTTAGTCCGAAGAAAAGTATCGTATCAAGTATTTATCTTTGGATAGAAAATTCCTAAGTCGCTGTACAAGAGAATATAGGCTTATCTTACGAGAACCATATTCTAGGAGTCTTAAATTTAAAAAAATAAATATATATATATATATATATATATATATATATATGTAATAGTGATCTTCCATGCAGAGAGATCCACCTGCGCAAAGGTTATATACAAAAATATGTAGTTCAGAAACTAAGAAGAAATAATTTAGGTAAATAATGGGATTCAACTTTTTCAAAATGTTAATAGAATTAATTAAAAGATATAACTATGCATATATGTTATGGTAAATCTTATGAAGAGAAAAGGAGGAGTTTTAATTACATGTAACGCATGATATATCTTATATTAGCTTTTCTCAACTTTTGGGCCGCCAGCAATGAGATGCATGAGTTTCTCAACCATTTCAGCTTCTCTTAGCTTTCGTCTCGCTTCTACTTCATTAGCCTTGTTCGTGGGGTCAACACTTGAAGAAACAGTTCTTACTTCAGATGACTTGTCGGGTTTTGATCTCGATTTGTTTCGAGGAGCCATAATAATTGCAGTTATCATGGCTCTAAACTTGTGTCTTTTTTAGCTTCAAGAATCGCACACATGCATTATATATATATGTGTGTGTAGGTGACACACATGTACACACGCAATATGTATATATATATATGTATATATATGTATGTATGGATATATATATATAATATATATATATATATATATGTATATTCACACGTTAGAATACAAGCATACAAGTGGGAGTGTGAGTGTTAATTTTTGCACTTTTTTATAAGAACAATGACTTTTAGGCACCTTGCTAGCTAAATTTCACGGCTACGTACAATCAAGTAGAACTAATTTTTATTTTCCTTTTTTATATGTGGTTTTGTTTGATAACATCTTCAAATGAGGCTTCCGTGATTCATAGTGATGTATATCAGCATTTTAATTTATTGTAGTTGAGCGTTTGTAGAGCTACATTTCTTCTACCACTTCTATATTTTTAGGGGGTCGGAAACATACATAAAATATATTAAAAGAAAAAAGCGACTATAAGACCCTATGAAAACTTGAAAAGTTCTATGAGAGCCACTTTAATTGCAAAAATGAATTTACGCGAATTGTTTTCAATGAACGTCTCTCTTAATTTTGCGTAAACTAAAATATATACTTCCAAAATCAATTTCTATGACACAATACCAGAAAAGACCTCGTGATTTTTTTTATTATGCTCATAATATGTTGATTTTTTTTTTTTTTTGGTCATTACTAATACCTAATTCTTTGTCATCGTGAGATAAGAAAACTTAAATTTTGTATTTAAAAAAGAATTGCTCTCAAGTCTTTCCCTATATCGTGATGCATAGGGGGACTCAGAAAATTTTTCAATTGGACGCTATAAAAGTTACAAGTAATAATTTTTTATATGAATATAGTTATAACTTTCTCTTATGTTAAGTAGAATTTTTTTTCATAATATGAGGACACAACTCTAATTAAAAATAAACATTTAGATATAAAACTTGAATTTTTAAAAGTTGAGTGAGTGTATGTATGGTTCTGCAGTGTGAATGTGGGAATTTACAGTCAAATCGAGAAATAAAATTAAGGCATGAGAATAATTTTTAAAGGTTAATTAGGGACCATTGATCGCTGTTATTATCTTCATCACCATTCATCAGTCAAATTGTATCAGAAAGCATATTACGTACCACCAATGGATGAATTGAATGTGAACAAAATTATCAAACCAGACTTTATAGCAGTTTTTTCTTAAATGCACTACGTCCACTGTTGAGTTTTTTATTATGTCGCATACAAGGTGGATTGAGTACAACGTTTCTAGAGTAAGTTTTGCATGGTAACAGTAAATAAATTGGCATAAGGTTCCTTCTGAAGGGTTTTCTTCCCCTATTTATAGGGTCGGATGAGGTAGTTATTAAGTAGCTACGTAACAACTCCTCTCCTCTCATCTTGGGATAGCAGTGATGTGAAATAGTGGACAGTCACCATGTACTTACATGCCCACATTTTTCTGGTAGTGGTAGGCATCTCCGAAGATAGGAGCAGTTTCGAGAAGTCCAAAGCCATATGTTTGGCTGAGTGATTGGAACCACGGTTGCCACCACAAACTCAGTTATAAACAGTGTAAAGCTCTCACGTGCTACAGTAACAACAACAACAAAAAATTGCTATAGTGTAAAACTCTCACATGCTACAGTAAAAATGGTTCCCACCACTCTTTCAAATACCCTAAGTTGGTAAGCGAATGGCGATAGTAGTCATGGTGACTATGCAGCTAACGATTGTTGAGTATGATATGACACTTGGGCAATTTGATCATGTCATAAGTGTCAAGTGATGAGCAGAGAAGAGTGGATGGCAAGTACTCTTGTAAGCTTGATGACCTTTAGCCAGCAACTACCGGTTTTCTACTAGTATCATAGGTGGGCGATGATCGACCAGCGACTAGCACGCTAAATAACCGTTGAGTGGTGAGTAACCCGACAGGTAACCATCAAGTAATCAAGCGAGTAACTATGTAGTTTCAAGTCGCAAGTAACCCATATACTCCAAGCAGTGCGCGACTAGACGCAGTTGAATCCCAAGACCACGCATGCTATTTCCAAGTTTTAGCAATGTTATATATATCGCACGTCAATTCTAAAACCCCGGCTGACACTTAATCTCGCACAATCTTATATATTAATTAAAAGTCAGTGATGATCACTATTAGTAATACGTAGCATTTCTTTTACTTATTGTTCTTATTGCAAATATTCTTACTGATATTTGCAGATCTCTTCACTCAAAAAGAAAACACAAATCAAAATTTTTTTAGACAAAAAATTCTAATGGGGAGTATAGTTAATCTCATGCTTGAGCACATTATAAGCTAGTAGTATGTTAGTTTACATCGCGTATATATTCAACGTAGGATTTGGTCTTGACTCAAGACGTTTGTCAAATATTTTTCTAAACTACACGCTACAACCTCTCACTTAATAGAAGTGTAGTCCGAGGTAAGATGGCACATCTTGAACAATATTTGTTAAGGGGAAAAAAATTGAAATGAAGGAGAAAAAGAAGTTAGTAACTCATATATAACTAAAAAGAAAAATGAATTGAATGCGACACATATGACCATGCCATGCGGCCAAAGCATGATTTTGTGAACCATCTCTGGTTTTATGTTATTTGATAAAATAACATGTAACAGTTCAAAGATATATATGGATGTTAGGTTGTTTAGGAAGTGTGGTTTGAACCAATGGTGTAAACTAACTTTAATTTAAAATATTACAGAATGTAAGAGCTTGTATTATAGCTCATTTTTTTCTTGATACTATAGTATATAAGAGCTTTAATTTTAACAATTAAAAGTTTTAATTGAAACTAAGATTGACAAGCATGCAATAATATATCATAAATCTCAGAATACCGGTGGTGTAGTAAAGAAATGTGGGAATGCAAATATTCCAAAAAAAAAACGTTGACGTTTTAGAAATGACTGGAAAACAATCTAATACTCTATTTGGTACGATGGATGGGAGTAAAAAGGATGTAAAGAGTTATAGGGATGGAGAGTAGGAAGAATAGAGAAGATTGTAGTAATCCTTTATATTGTTTGGTAGGATGAAGGGGAGTTGAGAAGATAGATGATAGTTATTTGAGAAATTACTCTATTATAAATTTATTATTATTTGCGAATTATATATTTAGAGGGTAAAATAGTTTTTTTTAACTAAAAGTAATGGATTGCTTGGATCCTTCTATTGAAGGAATGATCCTGTTTGGTGGGCCATGAAGGAGACCACATCCCTCCACATCTCCTCTTTTTCCTCCTCTCCCTCCTACCAAACAAAGAACAGAACCTCTCTTTCTATCTCTCTCCCTCCCTCCTGCCAAATACATTGTTACATTGAACTGTGAATCTTCAAATAGAGGAATTCATGAGCAACGCTGAAAATAGAGGAATTCATGAATATCAGAATTCATGAAATCTAAATGCATAAATGCACAATAGAGGTAAAGGCATAGTTACTTAATCACATGGCGAAATTCAGGTAGGGGATTCATCATTCGAAGAGAAGTAGACTGCTCAAAAATTTAACATTTCATTTATTTTATGCAATAATTACTAATTGAATAAAGAATTCAAAAAATCTAATAAAATAAACTAAAAAAGAAGAATGAATCAATGAAAATACGTAGGTTTATAACCATTTAAAGCAATTTAAACATAAAGGCGGTTCAAACTAACGATTGGTGGAGTAATAATTAAAGACAATTCAAACTATGAAGGAGGTTTTAAAACTGCCAAAATCTTCCCCCCCCAAAAAAAAAAAAAAAATCCAAACTTTGCTCCCTCTCTTAAGTTCATACGGTTTGAACTATTTTTTATATTAAAAACCATTTCTATTCTCATTTTTCTTTCATAAATCATAGTTTTTCAAATACTAGTTCTCGTTTTAAACTTGATATGATGTAAAAAGTATTTTCATTCTCATTCAAACTAACGTTTGATGAAGTAATAACTAAGGCCAGTTTAAACCATAGTCGCAGTTTTAAAACGATCAAAACTCCTAAAATCTAAACTTTGTGCCCCTCCTCCCCTTCAAGCTCACGTGGATTGAACCTTTTTCTACAATAAAAATCATTTTCATTCTCATTTTTTTTCATAAATGATAGTTTTCTAAACACTAGTTCTCGTTTTAAACTTAATGTGATGCTTTATTTTCGTTTTAAACATTTACGTTCTAAATACTATTTCAAAACCATCGTTTAAACTATACAGTCTAGAACCTATAGTTCAAATTATAAAGTTCTAACCATGCCATGCTAAACCTACATACCAAACAAATCATAAATCATTGAGAACAAAGAGTATGAAAATATGACTATTTTCCTAAGTTTTTATGTTGAAACTTTATTTATTACTTATTGAGATTTTTTTTTTTTTGAAAAAAAAATCTGACTTGATCTGATTTGAGTGTCAAGGAATTTTTCTTACAACTAACCTATTTCTAGAGAGTAATTTTCTTATAAAAAGCTTTTTTCTCCCAACTTTAGAGTTCTAATAAAGATTAAAAATTAAGAATCAAGTGAGTAGCAGTTGTTCTAATTTAATTTATGTTGAGTTACCACAAATTCTCCAGGCTTACTTGTATAATTATTATTATATTTTACTTAACTAAATATCTTAAATCAATGGATCAAGATTTGTATAGAAAATTAAATAAGTAAATAAAATATAGAAAAGAAGAAAAAGATTTATTATAGTTTGACAGTATACCAACATCCACATCCACATCCACAGATGCCATATAAAGAATAATATAAAGAAGAAAATATGGCATAACCTTTCTATTAAATAAAGTGAGTATTTAACAAGAATAATTGTAATCTAGTTCAAATATATTAATCCTAATTAATTTAAAACCCCATTTTGTCCTTAGCTTAATTAATGCAAAGATATGGTATCGAAGGACAATGATGTCATTTCACATCATCCCAGCTAAAACCAAAAACAAGATGTATCTATTACAAGCCTCTACTTTTGGCCACTTATTTCATTCGTTAATGGCTATGCCTTTTACTGTCCATAGTGAATTTTTACACAGGCTTTCTTATCATGTTCTTAAATCCTAACAAGCTTAATTGGTTGCGTAACATTATTCTCTTACTCTTATCGATCCAAGAACAATCTCAGGTAGTTTTCAACATTTTCGCGCAGTTGTTATGGTACTCTCTCTCTCTCTCTCTCTCTCTCTCACTCAGAGGAAGATCATGTACTTGATGGTGTGGGTCACATCACATTAAAGGGACAATGGTACACATGAATTATGCTATATCATGGAAGACAATTATAGAAAGCATAGTACCATATATCAGTATATTTCTGTTTAAAATAATAGCTCGTAATATTCTAGATTTTTTAGGTATGTAGCAAAATATAAGATATTAATGATGATATTAAGTTCCTTAATAGTCAATGACAGTTTTAATACAATCTTGATTGGTGGCAAAATAGATTTGACTCATGTGTTCTCTTGTTTTTGTACTGTTTTATTGCCCATTAATACTCTCATATCATGTTATCATGTGATGTTATGTGAACTAAAATGTTACATTATTTAATATGTCATAACACATTAATAAAATATCATCTCACTTAAGACATTTTGATTAAGTCAAGCTGAATTGTGATAAAGTTGCTTAGACTTTATATCTATATGTATGTATGTATATGTTATGGTCTTTTCCTGGTTCGAAATCTTCTCAGCTCAATTATATTCTTAATGTCAATATTAATTTAGACAAGGAAAAAAAAAAGAAGTTCCAATTTTTCTCCCTAAGAGCATATATGATACATCATATTATATTGTATTATATTATATTACATTATATTATATTATATTAGTGTTATACAATACATTGTTTGGTTTTGCGCCATATTAACATGTTGTATTATACTTATAATGTTTGTTTACCACCGTATCGTATTGTATTAATATTTAAACTTTAAATATAGTAAACTTTGGTCATGGTTTCAAGGTTGAAATTTAGGTTCAAGATCGAGATCAGGGTTGAGATTCGAGACTGAAGTCAAGGTTGAGATTCAAGACCGAGGTCGAGGTCGGTATTCAGGGTCCAGATAGGGGATGGGATTCGAAACTAAGGTTAGGATCGAGATTCGAGACTAGGGTTGAGGATGGGGACGAGATTTGAGACTAAGGTCAAGATCGGTATTCGCTGCCGAGATTAAGGTTATGAATCGAAGCTGGGGTTGGGGACAAGATTTGGGATTGGGGTCAGGATTCAAGGTTAGGGTTAGGATTCAAGACCTATGTCATGATCGAGATTTGTTATTCAAGATCGGGGTTGGATTGGGATTCCAGATTCGGGACCAGGGTTGAGATCAAAATTCAAGACTGAAGTAAGGGTCGGGATTTGAGAACAATGTCGAGGTCGGGATTGGTGTTAGGGTCAGGACTTATGTCAAGGTCGAGTTTTGGGCTGGTGTCAGGATCAAGATTCAAGACCAGCATAAGCATCAAGGACAGAATTTAGGACCAGTGTCGAGGTCAAGATTCGGGACTGGTGTCAAGGTCGTGATCGGGTCGGGATTTGGGACCGATGTCAGGGTTGGGATTCAAGACAGGGTTGGGATCGAGATCAAGATCGGGATCGGGTTCGGGATCAGGATTCAAGGTCATGATTTAGGACTAGGGTTGGGGTCGAGTTTTAAGACTATGTCTGGGTCAGGATTCAGGATTCGAGGAACCCTACCCCTACCCGACCTCAGCCTCGAATCCTTACCTCAACCTTGACCCTGGTCCAGAATCATGACCCTTATGTTGGCTCCAAATCTCGACCTTGGTCCTGAATCTTGATCTCGACCTTGATTCTAAATCTCGACCCTGACCCTAACCTTGAATCCCAATGCTGGTCCCAAATCCCGATGACACTGACCCAGAATTTCACACCATTCCCAAATCTTGACTACGACTCCAGTCTTGAATTTTGATTTCAATGTCGACCCCAACCTCGACCCTAGTTCCAAATCCTTGCCTCAAAATCTGACCTGGTCCTAGATCCTTACCCTATCCCTGACCCTGGTCCTGAATTCCAATCCGAAATCCTAACACTGATCCCAAATCTCGACCGCGACCCCAATCTCGAATTCCAACTTCGACCTTGACCCTAACCTTGGTCCCAAATCCCAGTTTTGAATCCTGACCCCAACCTTAACTCCCAACTAAGACCCCAATCCTAAATCCTGACCCCGACCTTGGTCCCTAATCCTAACCTTGACCCTAGTTATAAATCCTAATCTAAATCCTGGCCTAAACCTTAACCCCAATCCCAATCTCGATCCCGACACTAGTCCCGATTCTTGACCCCAACCTTGGTCCCCAATCACGACTTGACCCTGGTCCTGAATCCTAACCGAGAGTCCCGACCTCGAACTTGGCCCCGAATTCTAGCCTCTATCCTGACACCGGACTTGAATCTCAACCTCACCCTTGTCCCGAATCCTAATCCTGACCCCGATCTTGATCCAGATCTCGAATCCTAACCTCGACCCCTAATCCTAACCTCGAATCCTAACCCTGACTCCGGTCGTGAATCCCAACGCCAACCATAGTCCCGAATCTCTATCTCAACCCTGGTCCCAAATCTTGACCCCGATCTTAATTCCTGACATCAACCACAAATCCCCACCATGACCTTAGTCTCGAATCTCGACTTCGATCCCGACCGTGACCCTAGTCTCGAATCTCGACTTCGACTTAATCCTAAACCCAAGCCTCTGAATCCCTATCCTGACCCTTGGTCCCAAATCCCATCCTCAAATCCCAATCCCAACCCCGAACTCAGCCTCGAATCTTGGCTCCAGTCCCCAGTCTTGAATCTCATTCTAAAACTTTAACTTTTTAATATATTTTAAATATTTGATTGGTTTATTAATGCGCACTTTTGATTTAAATTATACAATACGGTTTAATATGAAAGTATTTGGTCGTATTTGATATCACGACTTGTATTATATTAATTTTTTATTTTGTATTTAAATAGTATAATACATGGATGTCATCAAGTCATCAAATATTGTATTATTTTTAAATAATACAATAAGGAGTGCTAACACGACGTGTCAAACGTGCCTTAAATTCCATGCGGACGAAAACAAAATAGCGCTAGTAAGACAGAAGGCAAACGTTGGCATGGACAAAAAAAAAAAAAAAAAGAAGGAACCCAACTTAAAACGGCTTTCAATTTTAATCTTTAATGCCCAATAAGCTGTGTGCAGACACTGTAGCTTCAGTTACACGGCTCAATGCTTAAATAAGGATTCTAAGCCAGTGCCCATATATAAACTGCTTTCAAATTTTAATATTTTATGCCCAATAAGCTGTGCGCAGACAATAAAAGTATTCTATGCCCAATAAGCTGTATGTTACACGGCTCAATGTTTAAATAAGTATTCAAAGCCAATGCCCATATATAAACTGCTTTCAAATTTTAATCTTTTATGCCCAATAAGCTGTGTGCAGACAATATAGCTTCAGCTACACGGCCAATGCTCATATATATTTACATTTATATGTGTGTGTATTGAACTTAGAGCTTGCTCTAGAATTGACAGCTTAGTGTCACGAGCTTACTTTCACCGAAGGTACTCGTGCGGCCTTAGCACAATCCTGATGCTAAGTCAGCCTAACTTATCACGCTCTTGCCTAAAATAAAAGGAAACTCAAGAGAATGAGGAGAACTCTGAAAGAAAAGTTGTATTAAGCTAAGAGAATTTACAAGGCTTAGATTCTTGAATTTCTCTTAGATGGTTTACAAATGAGGGGTTGGTCCTATTTATAGGCACCCTCCTAATGAATGGACGGTCATGATTGCTTTGATCCTACGGTTGCTATTTACTCTCTAGAATGTTTTAGCAAAGTGTGGATGGTATTTACAAGTATGGAGTGTTCTAGAGGATTCTACACTACTCTACAAAGTACTCCAATGTTCTAGAGTGTTTCAGAGAAGTCTTGAGCCTTCCAAAATATTCTGGATTCTTCTGGATGCTTCTGGACTGGTGTAGAACCTTCTAGAATGCTGTGGAATGTTGTAGAATACTCCGGACCCTTATAGAATCTTCCTTGGGCCAATTCTACCCTCAAAAAGCCCAAGACAAGTGTGTGGCATCCTCGTGGCTCAGTGGGACGTGACATTAGGCTTGGGCTGTTGCAGGTACAGTTATGCAGATTGGATTCTAACTTATGTCACTCACATGTGACGTCTACACAAATGGAAAGATGCTTCTCCTCCTTCTCTTCTTCTTCTTCTTCTGCATGTTCTTCTTCTTGCTATGAAAATGTGGAGACAAATAGGAGGAGAAGCAAGAAGCAGAATCTGAAGCAAAGAGAAGAGTCACTTAGAATAATAATGTACTTGAGCTGTTGGGGACCAAACTGATATTAGATGAGCTGGAAAGACATGGCATTTTTCCCTCCTGTCTGTTTTTGAAGAAATTTATTAGCATTACTTTGGATCTACACATCTGGGACGCAATCATTTTTTTTTCTATTGTTGTATTCTCTCTCAATTGGGGAAAATAAGAGTACAAAGTTGGTAATTAGAGTTTAGTAATCTTTAATTTTAATTATATATGTACTTGTTATTAATTGGTGCTCTAATCTCCAAGCAAATAAGCACCTTGGCCATTGGGTCCATGATCAACTTGTATGGATCATGAACCTTAATTTGTAAAAAGGAGATTTTTAGGGGGAACAGAAAGTAACTTTACGAAAGGGCTGTTTAATTATATACCATAGCGGGATCGGTAATTTCCCACAAGAAGAAAATGGGCCAAATTATTGCATATCACAAATAATATGAGTTGGATTTGAAAAAACGAGAGAGAGAGAGAGAGAGAGAGAGAGAGGGGGCTTTAAGAAAGAGGTCCACATGTGTGTATCAGTGGGCATTGTCGTGTCGTTATCTTAATGGCACCACCAAGAACATTTTCAACGGCTATAACATCATGCCATATTATTATGGCCTTATGCATGCTCATTCATTAAGCCTTTTTTTTTCCTATTCTTTTTAAGCAACAAAAGCAGAATCTAATCAAAAGGGAAAAATGGGAAAATTGAAAATAAAAATTGAAGGGAAGTAGAATCTGCAATCTGTAGAAAGTGATATCCAACTAACGCCTCCTTTTCTCTTTCTTTTTTCTTTTAGGTTTTTCTAACATACATGATACAACAGCCTGCTGTCAACTTGACTTCAATTAGACGGATATATTTGGTTTTTCATTATATTTATGATTTATCTTTTCATTATAGCATTGCTTAAAAAGGGATTATTTCATTTTTTGGAAAATAAGAATAAAATCAGTATTGCTTTAAGACAACTTTTTTTTAATCATGAAAACAAGGTCAGACGGTGCACCTCGATTCTCTATCCCTTTTTGTACATTGACAATCTCAAAGACAACCGAGGAGTCGAAAGGGTGTAAACTAGACTCATTCCATCCATCCAACTTGGATTGTCCACTTGCCATCAAGCTCTCACATAAACGGTGCATGTTGACACAAAGGGCTCAAAGTGTGGCTACAAGGATTCAAACTTTTGAGGGATGAAAAGAAAGTCTTAACAAAGAAGTCCTCTCCACAACATCACATCTTTTGATGGTTGAAACTATCACTTGCAACCATGAGCCAAATGCTCAAAAATTGATTTCTTATTTCCCTTTAGAAAATAAACCTATAAATTCAAATTATTAGAGAAATTTTAGCATGATACAAATAAAACTCTTTATTTTATTCTAATACTGATTATGTCATATCTGATATTTTACTGGTCTCGTAGAAAAAGTTTCCCTACTGAAAAGTAGTTTTTTTTTCCTTTTTTTTTAGGCAGAGAAGATGGAAGGACCAACTGTAAACAAGCCCGGGAAAAAAACAGAAAATTTATTCAGGCCTCATGAGGCAGACAAACAGAGGACACAAAAATTCCACAACTTTTTTTGAGATCTGAGCAGTCCAACCGAATTTAACTCAAACCAGAGAAAAAAAAAAGTTTGAAGCTTCAACCTCGTTTGCCCAATCAATACCAGAGTTAATTTAACCACCACCGCCATTTCCGACAACCCCACAAAGCAAAAAAGAAAGCAAAATATATTTGCGAAAGGTCGCAATCACATTTCATCTACATTTGCAAATGCTACGACGATAAACAGCTTTCTCAAGCAAAAGGAACACCACAAAAAGACGTTCCAAAACCCAAAACCCTTTTTCTTCTTTTGTGTTCTTGTTTTTCAGACAATAATGGCTGTTGAAGCAGAGAAATCTGGGTCCGATGGGAAGGCATGGAGTCTTTGTAAAATGCCGTTTTGGCAAGGGAGAAATGGGTCTTCTTCATCTTCGTCTTCTCCGTTAACTTCTATGCGTAATATTAATAATAATAGTAATGCCTTTTACCACCACCATCATCAGAATCAGAGTCATCATCAATCTGTGGAGCGTACGAGCATTCATTCCTCCAATACGGTGTCGTCAGTTGCCAAGTCGTTCCTTCCCACTTGGAGAAGGCTCCGTCTTGATCCTCCCACCAAGCTTTTCTTTCCATGTATGTCTTCTCCTTCGTGTTTTTTTTTTTTTTTCTACAAAATTTTTTTTCTGTTGTGGGCATTTGGGTTTTTGGGTGGTTTAATTAATCTTGAAATTTGTGAAGAAAAAAGACTTTTTTTTTTTGTTGGTTTGTTTTGAACTTTTTAGTTGCATGCTTTATTATCCAATTCGGAGATGAGATTAGAGTGGCTTTTAATTTGCTAAAAAGCTTATCTGGGTCTTCCCATTTTAGTTCAGAGATTATAAAGAACCTTTTCTTCATGAGTTGCACAGGTCCTAAATTTTACTCTTTTTTTTTTTGAAATTTTTTTTCTGGTTAATGATTTGTAGGTACTCAAGCTTTAATTTGTTTATTTTAGAAAAATTTGCATCACTTTTGTATTTTTGTCTTAATTGTGCTCTTGAGGTCTTCCGTTATTTAATACACGAATGGCTGAATTTATGACTCGTTGTCATTTAGGTACATCTGGTGTTCTCTTTAGCAAGATTTTGTCCTAAAATTTCCCTTTTTTTTAATCCTATAACGTAGGTTATTAACCTGTTGGTAATTGATTATTAACCTACATTTGTTTTTCTAATTATTTACCTGATTGTTTCATCTCTTTTACCTGAAGATGAACCTGGTAAGCAGGTCAGGAGTGCCATTGGGATTAAAAACACATGCAAGTCTCATGTAGCTTTCAAGGTACTTTGGACTCCAGTTCTATGTCTTTTTCTTTTCTTTCTTTCTTTTTTTAAATTTAGGGCAGGGCATTGGAAGTTTTGAACTCTTCACCTTGTGGTGGAGTTGAGTGCGGATTTAACGATAGGCTATGCTTGCTACCACTTTTCTTCCCTGCTTTTGATGCTCATATTATTTGCTTACTACACATTTACCTAATGGATGACAGACCCTTTGCATAAATTAGGAGAAGAAAAATAGAAAGTTTGTACTGTGAAAAAGTTCCGCAGGGTTTATCAGAAGCTAAGATGCATAAATTTCAAAAGTCAACCGAATGTCTTCAAAATATTTGGCTAGCACAAAAATAAAATTGGCTTGGTTGAAAGAGATGGCTATAATGCTCTGCAACTTTCAAGTACACAAGTGATCTTGCATTTTATTGTGTAATGTTATCACCCAACTGATCACCTCTCTATTGTGTTAGTTCCAAACAACAGCACCAAAGAGCTGTTACATGCGTCCTCCTGGAGGTATACTTGCTCCTGGTGAAAGCATTATCGCGATAGGTAAATTCGTAATTTCTTGACCTTCCCCTTTCTTTTATTTGATTCCCTTTTGTTTTCTGTTCCCACGTGTGATTATTGATGATGCAAGTAAAACTAAGTACCAAATTGTAAGGTCCTCTTTCTAAAATTCTAATATTATTGACACTGACAGTATTCAAGTTTGTGGAACCTCCGGAGAACAATGAAAAAACATTAGATCTGAAGAGCAGGGTCAAGTTCAAGATCATGAGTCTAAAAGTCAAAGGAGAAATGGACTATGTTCCGGAACTGGTATCTTTTCAATACCAAGTCTGCAGTTTAAACTTTAATGTCATGTTGTCCCATTCGTTAATCTAAATTCTCTGTTAGGTGTACTTGTGCTTATAGTTACGCGTTTTAGATTTGCCAACATTAATTGAATTTAACTTAGAATTTTCTGTTTCTCCGAAAATAATAGAAGTGGATATTGTAGGGTCAGCATACCGGCTATTGTTGTTTATATGTCGTTTATCATATCAAGGTCTTTTTAACATTGTTCGCTGGTTTTGCCCACTTCTTGCTGCTTTTATGAACAATTGCTTCCCTTGTAGGGCAAGTTAGTGTTTGTTATCTTCTACAGTCAGTTACAAGTTGCAAAATTCCATGGTTGTTGAATCACTTGCCCATGTGTATTGTTACTTCCAACCAACCCTGATGACCTGATTCATACAAAGGGTTTAGTTTCATTAAGAGTTTTGTGTTTGATTGTCAAAAGTTTTTTTAGATGGTTCCACTTTTGATGTTTATTTTTGTTTTAACAAGAAAGGAGAGGTCATTCCAGCATTAAGTATTGAACGAACTCTGTCCTGTGATAATCTTACGCAGTTTGATGAACAAAAAGACCAAGTGGCTGTTGAGCAAATTCTGAGAGTTGTTTTTCTTGACCCTGAGCGCCCAAGCCCTGTAAGTGGGATTGACAAACTGCAATGTTGTCTTTCATTTCACTATTTTTCACTTCTACTTGCTTCTTCTTCTTCTTCTTCTTCTTCTTCTTATTTTTTATTTTTTTCTTTTATTTTATTTATTTTATTTATTTTTTTTTTTTTTTTGCGGTTTGTGCCGAGATTGAAATAAATGGTCAATTTTCATTTTTTCAAGGCACTCGAGAAACTCAAGCGACAGTTAGCCGAGGCTGAGGCTGCACTTGAGGCATGCAGAAAGCCTCCAGAAGACACAGGTCCGCGAATTGTTGGGGAAGGACTTGTCATAGATGAATGGGTGCTGCATTGAACATTTTAGCTTCTTTCTTTAGTTCTTTATTTTCTATTTATCTCTTCCCGTTCATATTTTGATATCTGCTTTATTCATTGTTCTCTGTGCAGAAAGAGCGGAGGGAAAGATACCTTGCTCGACAACAAGTTGAAGGGGTTGATTCAGTGTGAAGTGATTCTTTCTTTTTGTATGGATTAGTGATTTCAATCTGTGACATTAATTCTTTTTTTCTGTTGATCTACAAGAAAAGGTTGCTACATTAAAGTCGGACCATCAAAGGTAAAGTGGAAGAATGTCTTGTTGTGGATGCTGCTGTGGAAAATTTTTATTTGATTGAAGGATCTTGGTTCAGAATTCATGCCTTGTTAGTTGTAGATAGATAGCAGGAATGGAAACTGACGATGTTTATTTTGATAGCAAGTGTTATTAAAAAACCAGTTGATGCTGGTCTTTTTTGGATGGCTTTGGTTTCCTTCGTCAGTTCCACATATTGCTAGTTTTAATAATCCTTTTGGACAAAAGCCCTTTTTTCCCCCTTCTGTTTTTAAGACTCGGAGCAACCACACTACTTTTATGGAATATAAGAAACACACTTTTGAGTTAAATATAAGAAAAGTTTGGTTCCATAAGACTTGAGATATTAGAGTTTCCAGCAAATGGGGTAACAAATTGTTCCTAAATTATGATACACATTGTTTGGAAACCTAGTTGGGAGTAGATTTGATACAGTGTATTCTTTCACAGAATTAAATAACTCAAAACTTTTTTTAATTTGACTAGTTGATTTGAACTATGTTCTTAAACCTCACCTCAAAAATTGCACAACTATTATGAAATTGAAAGTTTTTGGACATCCGAGAAATGGTGGGACTAACAATGAATGTGTACCCAACTATGTGCTCATTATTTTCTCTCAGCCAGGTATAATGAGACTTAAAAAATAAAAAAAATAAAAATAAAAAAACTAGTGCTAAAGTCAGTTCTAATATGATCTAGTTTTCATGTTCTGGAAAAAACGACAGCATATTGGTTTTTGAGTGAAAGAAAAACGAAAGAAAAAAAAAAGGAAAAAAAAAACGACAGAGTAGCAAATGTAATAAGTTGTATGTGTGTACCACTATGGGTGACGTGTTTTATTCTTATTGGTTATGCTTGTAATGTTGCAATATATTTATATATATAAGAAGTAGGAACAGTGGGGTGAGTGGTGAATAAAAGGCTTATCGAAAAAGAAAGGCTGAGAGAGAAGAAAAAACAAGAGAGATTTAGAGAAGGAAACTTTCTCTGGGTGATTTCCTTGTGAGTTTTCTTAGAAGCTGGTTGTTGTAACGTTGTTCAAGGACTGCATCAATAAAAGAATAGATTGATTTCCCTTTAAGGGGAGTTCACAATGACGTAGGCATCTTTGGCTAAACCTCGCTAAATTTTTTCGTGTTCTTGTTTTCTGGTTTTTGTTCTTTGTCAATTCGTCTCTTTTGTGTGTTGAGATCGAGGGAATGTTGGGGTAATTCCAACAAGTGGTATCAAAGCTATGGAATTTAAGGCTGGAGAATCGATCTTGAAGAATTCAGAGAAGCAGATGAACTAGAAGAAGGTTTAAGGCAAAATTAGAGGAACGACCTGACAAACCTTCAAGATTTTGAAAAAATCTCCTTGGACTCAAGTAACTCCGAAAAGGAAGACAAAGCTACAAAATCAGTGATTCAAGAATCAGGTCTTGGGGGCATTTCACCAATCATCATGAACTCAATGAAGGTGGACGTTAAAAAATTTGATGGAATAGGGGACTTCAGAATTTGAATAAGGAAGATTAGGGGATTGATGGCTCAACAAAAAGTTTTAAAGGGTCTTGATGATCCTATCAATTTCCCAAAAAAATTTTCAGAAGAACAAAAACAAGAATTGTTGGAGATTGCTACAGTTACTATTATTTTTCATTTAACTGATTCCATCATAAGGTTAATATATAACGAAGATACACCAGCTAAGATCTGGAGTAAATTGGATGAGTTATTTCAGAAGAAATCATTGACTAATAAGATATTCTTGAAAGAAAGTCTCTTCAGTTTAAAAAAGGTAACATCAAAAAGACTAGATCAGAATCTTGATGAGTTCTTGAGGATGAATATAGAATTGGCTAATTTGGGAGAGAATGAAGCCTTAAGTGATGAGAATCAAGCAATTAATCTATTGAATTCACTCCCTGATTCATACAAAGAAGTAAAAACTGCTATAAAATATGGAAAGACGTCCATTACATTAGAAGAGGTTTTGTCTACCCTAAGATCAAGAAACCTGGAATTAAAAGAAAAACATTTTTCTAGTGGAGAAAACTACTTTGCAAGAGGGAGGACTCAAAATAGGAACAGCAATCAACGATCAAGAAGTGCCAGTAAAGGTAAGTGAAGGTCCTTTTCAAAAGGGCCTAATAGTTCCAAGAAGTGCTATTATTGTGGGAAGATAGGGCATATCAAAAAAGAATGCTATGCCTGGATCAAGAAGAATAAAGAAAGGAATGCAACTCACAGCGAAGATGGTGATTCGGCCAACTATGGAGATGGATATGACAGTGGGGAAGTCTTGATTGCATCAGTGGATAATCACAATCAAGACTGGATTCTTGACTCTAGGTGCACCTACCACATGACCTACAACAAAGATTGGCTTTCAGACTTTAAACCTGTAAGTGGAGGAAAAGTGATGATGGGGGACAACCATACATGTCAAATTGAGGGCATTGGAACAGTGAGTTCTCATATGTTTGATGGGATTATTAGACATCTGAAGGAAGTTAGATATGTACCAAGTTTGACAAGAAATTTAGTGTCACTAGAATGCTAGATGATCTAGGATATGTCAATAAGATTGAAACAGGCACTATGAAGATCTATAAAGGTGCCATGGTAGTTATCAAAGTATCCAAGAACGATGGGCTATATCACATGATGGCTGAGACACTTGTGGAAAAGACTGCTATTGCAGAAGCCCCTGAAGACTCTCGAACAATGTTGTGGCATAGGAGACTTGGGCATACAAGTCAAAGAGGACTTGAAATCATGCAAGATCAGTGACTCTTGGGCAAAGGAAAAATAAGCAAGGTGGACTTTTGTGAACACTGTATACTTGGTCAACAACATCGACTCAAATTTAGCATTGACAAGCATGAATGAAAAGCAATCCTAGAGTATGTTCACTCAAACTTGTGGGGACCTAAAAAGACTGCAACACATGGAGGTAACAGATATTTCCTTTCTATTGTGGAAGATTTTTCCCATAAAGTTTGGGTCTATTTAATGAAAAATAAAAATGATGCACTCGGTAAGTTCAAACAATGGAAGGTCTAAATGGAGAATCTAACAGATAGGAAAGTTAAACCTTAAGAACTAATAATGGTCTTGAATTTTGTAATGAAGAATTTGATAATTTTTGTAAGGAAGTTGGAACAACATAGAACAATTAGAAAGACATAGAACTATTCATCCTCTCAACAGAATGGAGTCACTGAGAGGATGAATAAAACCCTTATGAACAAATCTAGGTGCATGTTGTTTAACTCAGGATAACCAAAAAGTTTTTGGGGTGAAGCAGTAATGACTGCTGCATATCTGGTTAATAGGAGCCCTTTTAGTGCCATAGACTTTAAAACACTTGAGGTAATATGGACTGGAAAACCATCTAATCTAATGCATCTTAGACCATTTGGTTAACTGCATAAGCACATCAGTCAATAGGAAAATTGGAAGCAAGATCTATTAAGTGCATTTTTTTGGGATATCCTCTAGGTAGGTTGTGGATAAAAGAAAATAGTGGATTTAAAACCATGATAAGTAGAGATGTGGTGTTCAATGAGAATGAATTTCCTTAATTGGATAAGACTAACCATTCTGTAGGAAAAGAGTTTTTTGGTACTAATGATGTAGGAACAATTGAAAGTCAAGTTGAAATTAGCCCAAATCAGGTGAAGCACTAGTCACAAGATCAGGTAGAGCCTATTTTGGAAGCATTCAAGAAATTAGGAGCTATCAGACAGAAGAAAGGCATAATGATATAGAGCCTGGATGTTCAATTTAGAATGAGCATCAAGAGCAATAACCTAATCAAGAACACCTGGTTAACTCCCTAAGAGATTACAAGCTCACAAGAGACCAACAAAAGAGAGTCATTAAGCCTACACAAAGATATGGGTTCAATGCCTTAACTGATATTTTGGCATATGCTTTCATGACTGTAGTAGACTTGAATAAATTTGAACCAGAGACTTATGAAGAGGCCGTGTTAAGCAAGAATTCTAAGATGTGGATGACAGCCATGAGAGAGGAAATGAATTCTCTCTACAAGAACAACATGTGGGTTATGGTCAAAAGGCCTAAGAATAAGTCAACAGTGACCTGTAAATGGATTTATAAACTAAAGGAAGGAGGGTCAGAGGCAAAACTTGTCAAATATAAGGCAAGGTTATTTGCCAAAGGCTTCACATAGAGAGAAGGAGTGGATTTCAATGAGATCTTCTCACCTGTGGTCAAGTATAAGACCATTAGGATTATGTTATCTCTTGTAGCCCATTTTGATATGGAGTTGGAACAAATGGACGTGAAGACCACGTTTTTGCATGAAAGTAATTTTCGGTGCTCTATGGAACAAGAGTGCTTGAGAGCGGCCAGATGTTAGATGACTAACTATGCGATTCTTTCAAGCTTAAGCATTCCGTAGCTGAGCTGAGACATGCTAATGAGCTCATAATTGCCTGAATGGGAATCACGATCATGACAATGATACCAAATCTATTAGCGAAAACCTCACGGGTTGGAGGATGGAAGCTTGAGATCTACACGTTACGGGGAAAATTGTAGAAAAATATAATTTTAGAATGAATTTAAGACCAAAAAATCATGGATTTTATGGTCAAATGGCCATGAATTTCCATTAGCATGATGCGATTTGAATGAAAATGAATCCTATTTTCAAGAATAGCATTCATTGGTAGAATGTTAAAGTTTTAAATGAAAGGAAACTGCGCTTAAACACTACAAGATCAGAGTTGCGCAAGGTTTATAAAGTTTCAAGTTGGAGGCTTAATTTTTATCAAAAAAGTAATAATAAAAAAAAAGTATGTTAAGAACAGAAAAGAGGATAAGAAAATGAACTACCCATGAAGGTTCTAATTTTCGAAGATGACAATTTTTAAGGAGGATAAATTGTAACACCCAAGCATTTTTAATACATTAAAATGTAATAATTTAAGGATTACTATTTAATCCAATTCTTATGATAAGGTCTGTAAAAGCAAAAAAAAAAAAGGATTTTAAAGATAAAAATCATGTCATAGCCTTAAATAAAGGAAGAATAATATAGAAATAAGCTGAAAAGCTTAATTATTGTAAAATATATTGCAATAAATATTGAGACAAAAATACAATTTAAGAACAATACTGTATAATAATATGAAAAATTATACACTATTAGAATAATACAATGTAAAGAAGTACACTGATAAAGTTATGTAGTATGAAAATTATACATTGCAAAAGTAATGCTATGTTAGGATTAGACAGTTTAAGGTTAAGCAGTACAGAAATTAGACTGTTTAAGTTAAAACAGTATAGGAATAATACTGTTTGGAGAATATGAATGAATAAGAAATACTGTAACAGTATAGAGAATATACCGACAGCATAAGAAAAATACTGTCAGTGTAAATTTAGATTGTATAAAGTTAAGCAATATAAGAATTTCATTATGTGGTAAATGAAAATAAGTGTGAGAGGTTGAGAGACCTCATGAATTGTAAAGAAAAGAATACCGGCAGTATAAGAAAAATATTATTAGTATAAATTTAAACTGTGTAAAAAGTTTTGTGGGACCCATCAAGGGGGACACCTTGAGAGTTTTGATTAGGCTGCCACATTTACTAATGTGGCTCAATCATAGAAGGGCAAGTTAAGCCAAAGTTGATGTCAAGTGATGATGATAAGTCATCAAATTTGGTAAAAATTACCAAAATACCCCTTGATGTGGCTAATCAAATGTTGTCAAGACTAAGCAAAAATTTTAACCCCAATTAATGCAAAATGGTGACTAATCTTGATAAGTCACCAAGTTGCCAAAAAACGAAAATAAAGAATAAAAAGCAAATTTGAAGAAAAATTCTGCATTTTTTCTTCCATTTCTTCCCTAGCCCAAAACCATTACCCCTATGCTCTTTTCTCTCAAAGTTTTGATGAATCCCAAGCTCCAAATCATGTAAGGAAATAAGAACAAGTGAAGGAGATGAGGATTTAAGAGTTTTCAAGGTAAAACCTAAGCTTTTCCTATTATGATTAAGGGTTTTATTCATGATTTGGATGAGATTTTCATGGATTGTGTTGTGAATGGTTTTCATGGGGTTTTGAGATGCTTACAAGTGATCAAGAAAGGACAAACTCTTTTTATGAATTAGGTAAAATCCTAGTCTTCTTATTTAAGTTAAAGTTTATGTTTTATATGCATGCCAAGTGTTTGATGATATGTTTTGAGCTATGGCATGTAAATGGACCTTATAGCATGATTGTTTTATGCTTTATGATGATGGAAATGATAAAAGAAAGAAAGAAAGTAGGGATTTTGCATTTAAAAATGCAAAATTAGTTAAATTGTAAAGTTTAGTTAGTTTTCAAGAAGTGATGGTCTAGAGGGCTTTAGAGACCAATTTATGTTCTAAGTAAGGCCTAGAAATTATCAACACAGTAAGAGAAACAACTTTTGTGAATAAAGTTTGATAAAATTCCAAAAGGACTAAATTGTAAAGTTTTGCTAATTCTCAACAGATTTAAAAATCAACCAAAAAATCCACTTTGACGTTAGAATTTGAGAAAAGTTAAAACATGAAGTTGTAGAACACATCGAAACTATTAAAGACCTGTTTGTTTTGAGAACTCTTTGGATTCTTTAGACCTAAATTTGGATTTGAGTATTGAGAATTCTTTATATATGTGTTTGTTTCATTCAAAATCCAAATCCTTTGAATATTAAGAATCTAAGTTTTCAGAGTTCTGACTCCCCCCTAAACTTTTGATACTCAGATATCTCTGTTACAGTAAAAACTAAAATTCTCTCTCCTATATTTGAGGAAAAAAATCATAACCTATTCATTTGTTATTCAATCAAGATAATTCTTTTTTTATTGTGTCCCTAGTGAAGAGAAAAATAAATTAAGATCCATATTGTATTTTTTTTAGGATCATTATCATTAAGCTTTTATTAAATTTGTTGATAAATTAAAAACTACTTTTACTACTTCTCCAAACACAAATTTTAATTTTATTCCATACTTAGATTACTTAAATGTACATCCAAACATCAATTCGGATAACAACTCAAATCCTAATTCAAATCACACTAACTCAAATCAAATCACTAATTCAAATCTATTTACTAAACGAACCCTAAGACAACAAGGACAGTTTTTTAAAATTCTGCTCGGTTTAGGAGTTATAAATTTTAAGAAATTTTGAGCACAAAATTTCAAGAAATAAAAACGTTATGAAAAGTTTAGAATTTGACCAAGGAGTTTTTGTAAGTTTTGTTCCTTGTGAAAAACTAAATGTTATGGTATAAATTGGTTGCTTTTGGTTCCGAGGACCAAAAATGTAAAGATTTTTAGGTTTTGGGCAAAACCGTAAAATTATGTGAAAACTGAGTTTCACTAGGGAACATTAGTTTCCTACACTACTGTAGGTAGTAAGTATCATAGACGCTAAGTTTTAAAGAAATTAAAGTTTAGTCAATGAAAGAATGGAAGAAAAAGAGATTAATGGTAAAATGGTCATTTTATGGCAAATGACCAAAACGGACCCAAAATGACCAATGTTGGAAAACAATCCTTCATGGGAATTTTTCTGTAACATGTAAGAAATGGAACAATAAAGTTAAGCAATGGATTTTATAAAGTTACGAAATGGACAAAAAACCTATTAGGGGTAAAATCGTCATTTTAAAGAAAATAGCTAAAACAGAGTTGAACACTTCGAACTAGCAAAACGTTCTTAAATAAAAAATGTTATGTAATACGTTAAGTAATAAAACCGCTAGTGAGACGGGAAGTTTAACTAAGGATTGCTTAAAAACAAAGGTAACCTGATAGGTTACAAAGTCAAGTAAAGAATGAGGTAACCCGATGGGATACCGAGTTAAGCAGAAAGAATGGTAACCCGATGGTTATATAATTAAGTAAAGGGAAAGATAACCCTGTAGGTTACAAAATTTAGTAAAAGAAAGGGTAAACCAACAATATACCAAGTTATGAAAAAAAAAAAAAGAATGAATGTTTAATGTTTAAGTTATGTCATCAATTGAGTAGATCAATAATAAGAAAAGTTAACTAATAAGTCAGCTATCATTTGATCAAGACATAGAAGCCGACTAATGAAAGGACAAGGAACGGAATAGAGAATACTAGAGCATAGTCTAAGTAAGTTCAGACCTCACCTACAGCATGAAGTAAATAATTTTTAAATGCTTATATATATGTTAGCAAATGTATTTGCAATTGTTATGCAAATTGTTTTTAAAGTATATTCGCATTTGTTATGCAAAAGGTTTTAAAGTTTAAATTCAGATCTACAATATACTTGCAACTATTATGTTTAAAGCATAATTGCATTTAATGTTCATAAAGTTTAAAAGATCAAGTAAAGGTTTGCAATGTATTTGCAAATATTGTTTTTAAAGTATGATAGCATTTCGTTAATGCACAAAGTTTAACAGTTTAAGTTATAAGTTTATTGATTGCATTTGTTATGTAATAAATTTTAAAGAGAACAATTATGATTTACAAATGTGTTTACATATAATGTGTTAGCATTTGAAATGCTCACTAACGTTAAAAAGAAGGTAAAATAAAGACGATAAAAGAAAGTTTTGTACCAACCTCCTTGATGTGAGGTATACAAGTAAAGTTAGAGTTTAACCTCCTTGATGTGAAATACATGACCTCAGTGTTCGATGGTCTCAAGTCTTCCACAAGGGAAGCATCATGTTTATGATTTCATAATTAAGGATGCTAGTACAAGCACTAAAGTTATAAGAAAAGGAAAGTTAATGAACAAAAATAAAGAGTTAAAGTAAGAAATAAATGTTCATAAAATACTCATAATTGAAAGTTCTTAATTAAGCATAAACAAAATCATGCATTTTGACCTTGCTTGTATTTCTTATTATGAAATGATATGTGTTATGCTATAAAAAACATTCAGAGAAATATTTTACGTAAAATGTTTGTGAAAAACATTTATATGTTCTCAAAAAAAGGTTTATAAAGGACGTTTTAAGGAAAACATTTAAGAAATGTTTTATGAAAAACGTATTCAGAAATGTTTATGAAAAACGTTTTAAGAGAAAATTTTTTATGAGAAAAGTTTTTAAAAGGATGTTTGTGAGATTATGTTTAAACTTACTGAGCGAAAGCACATTTAAAATTTATTCATGTTGTAGGTAGTCCGAAGGGTGACCAATAGGACTTGTTTGAAAAGCTCAGTGCTGCAGAGGATAGATGAGAAAGTTTGAGTATGGATACCACCACAATTTGCTTCCACTACTCAAAGAAAAGGTTTTCCACTATTTAATATAATGTTTTCAAAGTTTTAAAAAAATCAGAGTTTTATGAAATGTTTTTAAAGTTTTAAGATATGTATTTTACGAAATGTTTTATATAATAATAAAAATAAGTTTTAAGTTACGATTCAATAAATGTTTCTTAATAAGTTTTAAGAAACGATTTAAAATGATTTTAAAGTCATGTGTTGAAAGATGCCTCAACTTAAATTTACGACAGAAGTCGTAACAGCTTTTAAGTAAGTTTTAAAGGATGTCAAAAGAAAAAAAAAATTATTCAGTATTTTTCTTACTAAGTAAGTAAGATTAATTCTTAAAAAATATTATTTAAATAAAGTTAAGTAACAACCAAAAAGATAAGTCGTTACACAATATATATATATATATATATATATATATATATGTTCTATAGAAACCAAATTTTTTAAGTACTTGTAACTAAATGGAACGCTTATTGAGATCTAGATACGATTCTTATTTTCTTGGTCCACCAGCTCCTTATAAAAATACCACCTCAACCAATCATATCTATTTGTTTTTTTTAATTTTTTTTATTTTTAATTGGGCATTTTAGAGCAATGACCTGTTATTTTGTTGGACGTCCCACTCAAACGATGTTATATGTTATCATCGCCCTTCTCTCACCACATTTTTTTATACATAGATTTGAAGAGTGAAAGATCTTGTTTTGGCCTTTGCAGAACCAGAATTCTTTAAGTAGTGGCCAATTATACAAGTGGCGTATACCAGATGTATTTAATTAATTTAATTTAATTTTCCATAACCGTATTACAAAAGTGACTTTAGGTTTATCATTATTAAAGGCATATAATTATGTGGAGAATAAAGCTAAAGATCTTATCTTTGCAATCATGATGTTACTAGTGCTATCGCAGCATTTTCCCTTGTCCGTATATCAAAGTGGTGAAAATGCAATGCTTTATTAGGACAATCATTAATTGTAACAATCATCACCCATCACCCTCTTTTCTTTCTCAATTGAGAAATTAGTAGCGTTTTTATAAATTCATTTATATATAGTAGCTTCGTTTCTTTTCCGCCTAATGCATCCATTATCAGATTTATGAAGGAATTAGAAATTATTAGGGTGTTTGAAAAACTTGCTTCAAACCAATAGATTTATTTAATCAGCGCAAAGCTTTCATATTTTACGATATAAAATAAAAGTAAATTATAATATAAAATTATTAGATACTGTATTATCTTGAACCAAAATAATTCAAATCATTGCAAACACTCTATATGGGTGTTTGGTAGTTGTGGTCCGGATTATTTTTTCGGTTATAAATAGTATAAAACTCTCATATGCTACAATAACCTAAAAAAAATTGTTATAATATAAAGATCTTATATGCTACAGTAAAAAAAATTATAACCACCCTGCTACATGTTTATCCATCCTCGAAGGATCCTTAACCGGTGAGAAAATAAAATACACATTTTCAAGCTCTTAAATTTATTCAAAATTACTTTTTTTCTTTTTTTTTTTTTCTTTTTTTTTTACAGACCCAACAGCTAAAAAAAAATTCTTATCTCTAAGTTACTCCTTTTAACTTACCGAAGAAATCTCCTAAAGAAGCGTGGTGAGCTCCTAACGTTGTACGGAAAAGTAATCTTTAAAAGGTCAAAAAGGTGTAATCTCTCTGTTGGCAGTCTGCTAAGCCATTTTGCGTAGCCAAACTATATCTGATGTACAGGGGCTTACGTGGGCTAACAGTTAATTCACATTCAAATTTTGTCATTTTTGTTGCTCTTGGGCACAATGGTTTTTTAGCTCCCAGAATGATCCCAATACTAGGTGCCATATTTTTCCCTTGCCCCTAGACGGGAATCATTTGGGATTCTTTTGCAGTTAGGTCCTTGCTCTTCATGACTGTGTAGGAAAACATTCCATGTCCTCCCTCTGTGTTTTTTTTTTTTTTTTAACACCCTAACAAATGAGGTCAATGCCATTCTGGGCACACCTGGTCTCTTATTTATTTCCTATTATGTGGTTATCCTTTTTTTTTTTTCAAAATGTACCTTGGTTTTGAGATCCTTCAAACTACCTTTTGAACTAAATCTGATTATTAATTTATTTTAGAATATTTACTTTTTTACCCTTTATTTAGGTTTATTCAAACATTATATTTTCAATTTTTATCTTATTGAATGTATATTTTCATATTAAATTTAATACATAAATTTATACATTTTTCTTAATCAATATTTAATTTTGATATAGAAATTGCTTAAAATACTCTTAAATTGTAAAATATAAGAGCTTTGAGAACTTAAAAGAACTTGATACTAAGGTTCTTAGCTTTAAAAATGCATAAATACCCAAAAAGTGGATGTTTAGTTTGTTTTATTTTTATTTTTATTTTATTTTTATTTTTTAAAAGTTTTTACTTTTTCTCTTTTACTCAAAGATATTCTGGTTGTTTTAAAAGTTAAAACTAACTATTTAATTGAATTAAAGTATATTTTTTATGTATTAAATCTAATATGAAAATATAGATTTGATTGGGATCAAAAACTAAAACTATAATTTTTAAATTAACCTAAAACAAAAGGTTTAAAAAGGATAAATATCCTATTTATTTTCTCCAAAAAAAAGTTGCTTTTGGAGTCTAACAGAGTAAAACATTTTCTTAAAAAGAGTTGCTTTTGGACTCTAACAGGGGAAAAACTCTGCAGATTTAGCCTTTTTTTTTTTTTTTTCTCTTTTTTCCTCCCTCCGAACGATTAGTGTGTGTTTAATAAAAGTGTAGAAACAAACATTTACACTAAATACGCACGGGGATTTCTATGATTCTTTCATACGGTAAGATCGCATACGAATGTAAATAGTGTATTTTTTATCATTAAATTTGATCAAAATTATATTAAAATAAAATAATAATAAAATAAATAGTTTTTTAAAACAGTTTTAACTACCGAAAAAACAAAATCTTAGAAATATGGTGTTTTCAACTCCTATGCAGAATTCCCTAAAAAAATTAGAAAAGTTCCGATTTTTATTATCATTAGAAGTTGTCCAAGTCGCCCTGGACCCCCTTTGGAATTGGAACATAGTGGTCTCATTCTGCCTGTAATGGCCAAAACTATTTTGGCGTCTTTGTAACATTTGCACTAAAGACATCACCAAATTTAACGCGTATTGTCGTTGTGGGACTTGGGGAGGACAAGTCCAAGAGTTGGACCCCACGCTGCACGTGATGGCCATGCCCTTGTCCTTAAAGAAAAAGTACATTGACCTTTGCACGTGACCCCTTCCATGGAAGGAAGTAAGTCGCAAAAATGGCAGCACTACCCTGGCACTTGAAGACAAAACGACCCGATGCAGTGTACAAGGACAAAGCGAGAATAAAATAATATTTGTGGGACCCGATTTAGTTGGTGGTGGGCAATAATTGGTTGCATGGCGATGAGTCATGAGATGTCCTCTGCCCCTTTGGGATAAGCCCGCCAGCTGCCCCTTCGGTTCTATTATTCAAGGCTTTTCACATTCTCTTTTAGCAAAAAAGAGAAAAGATAGCCAACGCCCCATATTCTCTTCTATATCTCATGAATTTTTCTAGTTATCGCCACATATTCAATTATTCTCCCTTATTATTCTCCATTTTTTGTCTAGAGATCACGATATGCAAATTTCTGATCACCAGAAGCAAGTCTTAGACCATGCTCTGATGTAGATATTAATACTATATTTGGTATTTTAACGATCTAAAAATAATATATTTAACATCCAAATTTCCGATCACGAGATGCAAATTTTAGACCATGCTCTAATGTAGATATATATATATATATATATTTTGTACTAACGATCTAAAAAATAATATATTTGAAAATATCGGTTGTCTTTTTAATACCAAGTTTAGTTATAAATTGTCGTAACATGTGTATAAAAAATTTGAAATAGTAAAAAGATACATGAAGTTTGCATGGCAGTTCAGTAATCACTTGTATCCACGGCGATACGTTCAGATGAATGAATAATTCATTAAATTATAAAAGTTATAACTCTATTAGAGTTAAATATCTAGAGACCCCTATTTTATGTATGATATTTATGGCTTATAACAACCTAATAAACATATTTAGTAAGATCTTTTGATTTAAGCTTTATTTGAAAAATAAGTTGAAACTTAAAGTTTCAACTTACTACAGTATAAAGCTCTTATATACTACAATGAAAAACAAAATTTGATACAATATAAAGCTCTCATATACTACAGTGTTTAAGTTTTAATTTATTTTTCAAACTAAGTGTTAAACATTGAAATCCTTTCAATACAAAGTTTTCTCCCGAAGAAATATGAAAAATAAAAATGCTTACAAGACAGTCCAATACTATGAAAAACAAAATTTGCTACAATATAAAGCTCTCATATACTACAGTGTTTAAGTTTTAATTTATTTTTCAAACTAAGTGTTAAACATTGAAATCCTTTCAATACAAAGTTTTCTCCCGAAGAAATATGAAAAATAAAAATGCTTACAAGACAGTCCAATACTATGAAAAACAAAATTTGCTACAATATAAAGCTCTCATATACTACAGTGTTTAAGTTTTAATTTATTTTTCAAACTAAGTGTTAAACATTGAAATCCTTTCAATACAAAGTTTTCTCCCGAAGAAATATGAAAAATAAAAATGCTTACAAGACAGTCCAA
>CAMOHE010043879.1:23334-38048 GCA_946598075.1 Artocarpus hirsutus | reverse complement strand
TGTGTGTATGTATAGATATATATCTCAAATAGTTGTGGGGTTTGCAGAGAGAGTTGGAACGTTGAAGCAATGAAGAAGCTGACCTCTCTCCCACCCCTCCCTCTCTAGTATTATATCTTGTTTTTTTTATTTGTTTTTATTGTTTTTTGTGAGAATATTTTTTTATATTTATTTTGGGTATTTTCATGGTGACATCGGAAGTGGGCGGGATTAACGGCTTTTCAACGCTAACGGGATTTGTGGAAATTTTGTGCTTACCCCGCTGGTTAATTAAGGAATATCGAACTTTAATTTAATTTACCACGTGGCAACTCAAAAAGTCAGAAGCTTCTCTTTTAGTTTTGAAGCAAATTTTGTAAACCGCTGACAGAGCCATATTAAGCTTGTGTTTCACCAATACGTTCAAACTAATGAGTTAAACCATTAGCAACATACATATAATAGTATCAAACGAATATATATATTATAGTATATAAATTTAATATACTAAAGTGTTTAAATTTATCTTTTTTTAAATTAAATCTTTTTTGTCAAACATTTCATAGATCAAAAACAAGAAAAGAATGTAATTAAAAGAGTGATAGATTGAAAGGTAAGGGATTACGAATAATTAGTGTAAGTTCAAACGGTAAATAATGTAAAACTCTTACATAATAAATAAAATATATCTTATAATATAAAGCTTTCATATGATATGATATGAACTTTAAACTTTAACGTTAAATATTTTGTCCTAAACATTTTAAATGATAATTAGTTTTTTTAATGTTTACTTATTTACTGGAAGGTAAAATAGGAGCTGATCTTTTTTTTTTTTTTTTTTTTTTACCAACATGTACTATAAACTTTACAAGGTAATCATTAAAATGTTTTTCTTACACAATAATTATTTATTGTCTCTCTTCAATCAAGTATCAATACTAAAAAAGAATAGACATTCCTATTTTCTCATTTTCGTATACTATGGAGCTGAGTAGATTCTCGTTAAAATTAATGATTTTATAAGTGAACTAGTGATTAGAAAATAAAACGTATCTCTCTTCTCTTGATCCTTTTCTTTGCTCTAAAGTAAACATGCCTTAATAAAAATACGAGGATTAGATCGAAAATGAGCACAAATTTGAAAACTAAAAACAATGTAAAAGAATTTTTTTCTTCTAATTTTGCCCTCAATCTAATTATTTTTCGCCTTTTGAGAGTCCACGTGTCACACGTCCAGCTGCACTAGAGCTGGGTTGGTTTCGGCTCTTTTGCCAGCAAAAAAAAAAAAAAAAAAGTGGGTCCTGATCCAGAGTAGCTTAGTGGGCCCATGCAATTTAACAAGGACAACGGTCTTCCACTACTTGGAAAGTGATTGGTAAAATTAAGGAGGCCCACTTTGTTATTATCAACATAGAGCTTGCGTTGGTCCAAGCTTAGAAGCAAGCAAAAATGGTTGAGAGTTTCTTGATGTGATTTAAGAATTGTTACAAAAGAATTACGTGTAATCTCATAATTTATTAGAGTAATAATCGTTGCATGTGTAGAGTTTTGTCATGAGTAGTAAATTTCATTAATCAAGGCAATGGTAAAACAGCTTTGACCAATAGATTTTGATTGGCAAATGGGCTATGTATAATAATGTATATTACCATATAAATTTGCAACACATGATTAAGAAAAAGGTTAAAACAAAAGCATATTATTTTATTTTCCTTTTTTTTAATGAAAGGATTGTGGAAGTTGCTAGATAAATAAGTTTGGAGCTATATGACTGGCTACTTTCCAAGGAATTTTTATCTTTATTTTTTGTTAGAAAAAGGAAAGAGAGAGAGAAAAGGAAAGAAATCTTGGAACACCCAAATCCAAATAATAATTGGCAACAGCCGAAGCAGTGTATCCTTTGTTGAATTTAATTTTTAGATTAAATGGAAGAATCTAAAGTGGGGTCAGGAAACAAAGTTTGGACAAAATCAAATGATTGATGTTTTTAGGAGCATTTATCTACATCTGTGAAAAACCCAGAACTTATAATAAAGAGGACAAGAAGAAAAAGCCATGTTTATTACGTAATTATAGCCCAACATATTATATTTCTATACATGCACAAAAAAGTAGAAAGGCTTGTCCGGCATGACATGTACTAGAAAAAAACCGTAACATAATAGTCATTTAAATATAATATGAAAAACTTATGGTTCATTTAACAGGCAGGTTCAAAACAGTATAATTTAAAGTTTTATAGTTTAAATTATATCTAAATTTTATATTTTAAACGGTTATTTTAAACTAGAAGTTTAAAATAAAAATAGAATATCATATCAAGTTTGAAACGAGCATTGGTGTTTAGATTATGGTTTATGAAAGAAAAAAAGAAAGATAATGGTTTTTATTGTAGAAAATGGTTCAAACCGTATGAATTTAGAGGGGCAAAGTTTAAATTTTGAGGGTTTTAAGCATTTTTAAACCTCTTATATAGTTTGAACTGATCTTAATTATTACTTTATCAAACCTTGTATAGTTTAAACTGCCTTAAATGATTTTAAACCTATATACCAAATAGCTTATTATTAATTCAAAGACATCTTCAACGTGTACCAATGTTGGATTTGTACAACCAATGTTGGATTGATACAGCAACAAAAAATTTAGTCCTCCGTATGTTTTATTGTGTTGCTTTAACATCAATAATATATTCAATAAGCATCACTTAACCTTTTTTTTTATTTTTATTTATGTGTAATATTTGAGGAACGATCCTTCTCAAGAGTCGTAGAAAAAACCCAATATACATGCATACATATATATATATATTATTTTAAAATAAGTCCAACACGTTATATTATACGTCCATAACTACAATATTCTTATCAAAAAGTCCATAACAACAATATATTCCGAAATAAAGGTGGAGCAGCCCTCCGGCATGGTGGTTAGGACCCAAAGCTAAGAATTTTAGGTGGGTCAGGGGCACTAATCCAAAACCATTTTACCCACCGAAATAAACCGCGATTAATCAACGCCATTAAATGGGGTTTAGTAAGGTCTAATCAAGGCTTATCTCTAACATGATTTTCAGCAAAACTAGACAGTAGTCTAAAAAAAAATTATATACATTGCTTTTAAAGGAAAAGAATTAAAAAAAGAAAGTTAAAGTTGGTTTTGTCTTAATTATTGATTGATCAAAGTTGATGAGTTGGTGAGCCACCCATTCAATGATAGGGAATCCAAAAATGAAACACCACCGAACAAAGAAGGCATATTATATAGAGTCTAATTAAAGTGCAATTTAACTTAAGGAGAAACCCTCTCTTCCTCAACGGCAAACAACAATGACAGCACTGACTGATCTTAATTTTTTTAATATATATTTGATATATTTGTGTATGTCTAAAATAAAAATTTTTTAACTGTTGCTTATTTTTATGATATGCATCTGACTATTGTAATGGATTGTAAAGTTATTATATATAATATGTCACATCATCATTTATAAATAAATATACACTTATTTTATAATGTAATTGAAAAAAAAAAGAAGTGATCGTTGAAAACTCGTTTTTATATATAACTATCAATAGTGAAACGAAATTACTACTTTTCTAAGGCTGGGATGGTTGTATATTGTTTTTAGACTTGTTTTTCTTTTTGAGACGTTGGTCTTTCACGGTCATAGATTGATGGTAAATAACAATTCAACCAGCTAGCTGACATCTATGATTAATATGCAGCTTGATAAAAGAAGAAATTATCAATATGATGTTTACATCTTTTCCGTAGAGATCATGGGGCCCAAAGGGTGTTGATTAAGGTCCAATTCAAGCAACACATATATTCTGTGTATTAAATTTTACATTATCTTAGCAGATAACACAGCCATATTATAATCTAGAATACGTCGGAGATAAAACATCAGACAGATGATCAAAGGAAATGGATGTTTTGAGGGTTTGCATTCATATAATAATAGAGCCGTTTGTTCTTAGTTCAAATCATTTTGTTATAGTATTTTTTTTTAGTTAAAATTGATCTATGCAATACATAACAGTCCTTTTTTTTCTTTCAATTTAGAGAAAATTGGTATTCTTCTTTCAGGCGCATGAATTTCCCAAAAAATCTGTCTGTAATAACTTGCGAGGGTGAAGCAAAGAAGTGATAATGGCTCATATTAACTTTGGAGTTCAACAAAAGATAAAAATTGTTGTGAATAGTATTTTTTCTTAATGATACTAATTCAAGGAAATTGGTAATTTCAAACTTCTAGAATTGCCTAGTCAAATAACTCTATGGGCCCATTTGGTGTATTTGATTGAATAATATTAAATATGATAGTTTTAGAAAATTTGATTAGATTGTATTGGAGTGAATAAGATAAAATTTTAGCCTATAAAATTTTATCTAATCCAATCTTATGTTTAATATTGTGTTATAAAGATAGGGGCTCTCTGTAAAAAAATTTCAAAATTTAGGTTAAATTATAATTTTTCAAATTTAAAAGGCAAAAATATAATTATTAAAAATATTCTATCACATAAAAATTATATTTTGACACCTCAATTTTTTAAAAATTATAATTTGACCCTAAATTTTTATGAATTTATGCAAATAGGTCCTTAAAAATTTACACAATATACAAAGGCTATGTTTAATCTTATGCTTTAGCAAAGGATTGTCTAATCCTCTTCCAAGGGGTTTTAGGCATGGATTGGATAAGCTTATCCAATCCAATCTTTTAAAGTTTTTCACCAAATAAAGTATTAAGATTTAATTCAATCAAATCCTCTCCTCGCTAATCTTATGCAGCAAACATGCCCTATGAGTCTAAGATCTATATTGCAAAGCTTATCGCGACATTACCTTTGCAAAGTCCGTGAGGCCTTCTCATCGTCAAGGCTCCAGGTGCATTTCTTCACAATGGCTAGAGTTTAGGGTTTTTCAAATTTCCATGTTAGACGTGTTTTTGTTTAACCTCCTTATGAGTTGTTTTGGTTGTTGAGAAAACTATAGGAAAAAAAAATGTGAAGAATATTTGTTGTTTTATAGCTATATTAGGATTAGGGGTTCTCTCTCTAAAGCTGACCTTTGAACCAAGTAGAACATCAGACTAAAAAGAAGACACACTGTAATTGGTTTATTACGGAATTGCCATCACTTCTTTTTCTCTATGAATACACGTGGGAAATGAGGAGCTTTTGCCTCAAGTTTCATTATATTCCTCTTCCTCCCAAAGATTCAAACAGCGGAAGGCTCTAATAAGTGTGAAGCAGCGAAAATGCTACTCCACTATTAAAGAAACATTTGTCATATGTAAGTTTGTCTTTTATATAAATATGTGTTTCATGACAATTTGTTATGTGTAAACCCACTTTTTATATTAGTTTTAGGGAATATAAAGCCACTTTCTAATTTAAGGGAAGATGAGTTTTTTTATTTATAATTATTTGTTTACTGATCTTAAGTAAATAGTCCATCTTTTTTTATTTATTTTTGGTTAAGCATGTTTATTTTCTTTGATCTATTAAAATAGAGAAAAGTTCCTATGAATTTAGTATAGAAAAAACTCATAAAGAGAAGTGAAAAATAAAAAAATATATATATATATGAAAATTTAAAAATCAATATAATTGTTTTGAAATGGAGCAAGTGGCTTTACATTGTCAATTTACAAGAGTGATTATGGGTATGCAATGTATGCTTGAATGGTTCTTTCCATTATTCATCCCCTTTTTTGATACTAAACATCAATCTAGGACCAAAAGACTACTGCCTCTTTTATAATTAAGGAGTAGACTAGCTTTTTTCTTTTTATTTTTTTTTTCTTTTTCTCTGTTTTGTTTTGTTTTGTTTTGTTTTGTTTTGTTTTTTTCCTTTTTTTGTTTTAAAAAAGCGAGCAAGTCTGCCAAACGCAAGAGAATAATTATGAAATTTTTGGGTCTGTAAAGTAAGTGTATATGTGAAGGAATTCATTGACTTAACCTATACTTTGTTGTTGGTTTTTTTTTTCTTGCTAATTTCAACAGTATTTTTTTTTATTTGATAAATAAAATGCGCAACACAACATTTGAGAACGTCTGAAAGCATAATGTTGAGGAAATTGAATCATGAATCTTTTTGTTTTTTTATTTAAAAGGATCATTTGTTCCACCTTTTGCTTTTTAAAAATAGAATTTGGAGCTTTCATCCATTATATGTTACAACAATGGTTGTAATTCCGTATGACTATTCTAGTATCTTTTGTGCTGATTCTTGCATGTGGCAACAGTTCCTTGGTTGTTTGGAGGCTTCGATTCTGTTAGTTTTTTAAGTTTTGTTTTTTCCAATTTTTCTTCTTTTTTGTAGCGCTTATTTTGGGATTGTATTTGGCTGTCATATTCGCCTCCTTAGTTTCTTGAATGCAATTAAGATTTACCGAAAAAAAAAAAAAGACACCATTATTGTAATATTTTTTACTAGTAATGGGTTGGCTAACTTTATGCTACCTGAAGCATTTTGTAAATTTGAGAGAGATGGAGTTTCATTGAAAAAAAAAAAGAAAAAGAAAATTAAAAAGAAAAGAAATAAACTAGAAAACAACGTTTTCTATTCCTGGAGATGTTGTGGTGGCAATTTCGTAATAAGCAATCAAAATAAGGTCCTTTTTTTTAGTTTGATCTTTTTTTATTCATTAAAGGGCAAAAAAGTAAGAACATGTCTCAACTATAGAAAAGAAACGTCGGCAAGAGAGTGGCTTCTCAAGTGCACATGGTTATTAATTTGGAGGCAAAAACAAACTGCTGAATGATTATGAATTTTTTGGTCAAAGATAAGACTCATGCTCATCTAGTCGTTTGGCGACTGGATGACCTACGGGCTGCCAGTGGATTACTCTGGCAATTGCCTCCCGCACTGCAAAACACAGAGCCCAAATCAACTGGGCTGTTATACCACAAAATTTAGGCCCATCTTTGTGCGTTTGACTTTAGTGAAGAGGATGAACGTTGATGACTGTTGCACCTTCTCTTTTAAGCAATTCTTGGAGCACGTGTGCCTAAAAAAATGATTTAAAAAAAATTCAGAAAGGACAAAATTTATTCAGTCCTTAGTCAAACTGAAGCATTTGGAAGAAAGATGCCAGCCTTTAAACGGTTCTCACCCTTTAGCATCAGTTTGGCTTTTGTTGTATTATTGTCAATCAGGTGGATACAAAGCAAGTTTGACCATGTCATAGTGATCTATGGCCAGGTTGAAAAGAATACATATTTAATACTGAAAGATATGTGTTCTCACTCTACAAAAGAGTAGGTCTTTGCATGGACCGCAACGTTTGTACGTTTCTCTCCCTCTCTCTCTCTCTCTCTCTCTCTCTCTCTTATATTATCTCAAAAAATTCCACACTTCTACATTCTTGTCTCTTGGAGTAAAGCTCTGTCTCAGATATATGCTCATAAGAATAATCACAAAAGAAAAAAAAAGTAAAGGAAGACGATAATATAGCATATAAGTAGTTCATAATATATATATATATATATATATATATATATATATATGCATGCAGTGTATTTGTTCCAATATTTGAACATCATAGTTATGATCTTATTTAGAAACTAGCTAGTATCAATGCAAATTTAACTTGACCCTATAGGATAATGATATCATATTATTCCAACTAATATTTAACATGCAACAATAAATTAACATGTATTGTCAGTTGGTGCTAGCCTGATTGATAAGGATGATGAAATTGATTAAAGGGGAGATCTCATATTTAAATCTCGAGAACAACTAATATTGTATATATGGATTAAAAAAGAAGAAATTAACATAAATGGTGCACATATTCAAGTACAAGGACATATAAACAACACTTGACGTCAATTAGTTACATTCTTATGCACATATATATGTATGTATGTATGCGCATAATAATGTGTATATATACCATCTGTGTGCCACAACATTGTTCGGGTTTGTGTCTCTCTTGGCTCAAAATTGGCCAATGCAGAAGTTGGAAATGATGTGTTAATAGGTATTTTTGTGTCTTAGTATGTAAATATGTATAAAAAATGCATTTTTAGTGTGTTTGTATGTTTAATAATATTTTTTAGTAATTTTAGAATCGTTTCAGTGTATTAAATATGTGTTTAGTTTGTAAATAGTTAAAACCATAAAATTTATGTTTTGTTATTTTATTTGAGTCTTAATGTGTTGAATTGTGTGTTTTTAGTTTGTAAATATATTATTTAATATTTTTAGTAATTTCTAAAAATATTTGCTAGTCTTAAAGATCATGTCTGTATTAAACCAAAAGAGACTGAAAATTTTAAAAGTTTGTAATTATTTTTGAATGTTTTGTTGTAAAATAAATATTTTGAATAATTATTGTAAATATTATGTTTGTGAAATAATTAATTTTAGTGTGTTGGTTAATTTTAGGTTTAAAATCTAGAGAAAAAACAAAGTAAAACGGCACCAAAACAAGCAAAATTGGACAACAAATGATAAAAAACAAAATAAAAATTTGAAATTCAAAATGTTGAACACGTGGTGTGTTGATGGTCTGTGGATGCATCGCCAAAATGATCCCAACCGTTCACGTGTCATGCCATCAGATCTGTCAGCGTTGCGTTAGTAGTCGAATCCACGAGTCGTAATCCTAGCGTGCGACCATGTCCACATGTTCATGCTCTTCTACCCGTTACATCTGAATACTAATACTAATATAACGGTCCTTAACCTAGCCCTACTGCTCCCGCTTGGGCCCACTTTCTTTAGCAAATTTTGGCCATTGGATTGCAATTTGAATGTTTCAGATCTTGTTGTTCTGATGCCACCAACTACCGCGAGGTACTGGAAGACAAAAGGAAAAAATGCATTCTCAAGAACACTCAAACGCAGAAGAAAAAGAAAAAAAAATTGTAATCACGAGAATCTCGTGAACTGGGGGCCTACCAAGGATCATTTTGCTCCAAATTTCAACAGTAAAAAAAAGTTAAAAAATTAATAAATAGTGCAATTCTTGCACCATAAATAGGAGGTGCTTTCCCCCTCAAATGTGTCCCTCGGGCTTTGGCATTCTTCTTCCTTCTCTATTTTCTTTAACTACAGAGTTAGACTCAACAGTATTCCTTTAGATAAAAATAATAAAATAATATTTAAATTAGTGTAGAGAGTTTGGTGAGGTAGAGAGATGATCTTGTATAGATAGTACTCTAGTATGGATTTTAATTTTGTAATGCTTATATTTTTATGGAAGAAATTATATTTTTAAAGTCTTTTATAATTATTGTTTTATGTAATTTAATTGTGTTACATAATTAATATTAATGATACTAAAGTCATACTCGTTTATTAAGTTGAGTTTTTGCTGCATTATAGACATAGACTGGCACTGCAAATGCTTGGTAATTTTGGATTTATTGTCGACAGAGGATGACATAATGTATTCTTAAATCATTTAATAAGACGAGGTGCTGTCGGAATTAACGCAATAATTTATTTCATAAAAATATATTAATTTTGATTTGTTATTATCATCTATCTTAAAATTATGTCAATTATAATTGTAGTGATAGCGATTATAATTTTCATAATTAGTGCACCTAATCATTAGTGAGAGATAATTATTTTGTTGCTTTTATAGGAAGACCTTTACTGCATTATGGCTTTCTATATTGTCTCTCTCAGTTGACTTATAAAAATAATAAAAGTGCATGTAATTAACGAGAAAAGATATAATAAATCAAATGCTTTAGATAATTTAATTAAGCTAAAATTTCATACCAGTTACGAAACATACAAAGAATTCTCAAAGCTACACTGTTTTAATTTTATATTTCAAATTTTGAATTAAAAAAATCACAAAAATATTTATTTCATTTTAAACTTTGTTTTGAAAAACCGTTTGCCTTTTTGAATGTTTATTTTTAACAATATTCCGAGTTACAAATTTTTACCTCCCTATAGATACAACAACCTTTCCATACTACATATGTCGTTCATTTAAGAAAAAACATTTTGGGTGTTACCGAGCATCGTTCTAGTTGGCAATATGCTACGAACCACATAGAAGGGGGAATTTTAAAACAATAAAACCGTGAACGAAAGGTTGAATAGGACTTAGATTTTAAAGAAATTAATTTAAATAAACCAAACTTTTATTAATGTAAAAACTATAAAAGACAGTAAATAAATTCAGTTAATTACATATTTACCATTCTAGTCCAAAGGTCTCTTGAAATTATATTTATTTTTTTCTTGTGCAAAGCCAACTAATTTACCACCGTAGTCATCCAATTGCGTTTCAAGACCTGCCCCCAAGGTCGCTTTTTGCATGACTTGATCTCTGTATGTGGCATCATGCACTGATATCTCATTCTGAACGGAGTTATTGACTCATTCGATACTAAATATTTTTGGTACTTATATTATTATTTAAGTCTCATGTTATCGAGTATCGTATTTACATTCATTATTTGGTTTATTATAACTATATTTATTATTCAGCAATCACTGGAAATAACTGAATAATTATAGGTATTCATTTTTTAAAAACAATTTTCAAGAAAAACATTTTTGTGGTTGCAATTCTTTGAAAACCATTTGGTAATAAACAAGGGGGGTCTAGAGTCCTACCTCGTTGTTTAGCATGATAGTGCTAACTCTACTGCCCTAGTCCGCTACGTGTCAGCTCCTCGAAACCACAAATAGCCTTAGACATAAGCTTAGATACGTTAATATCTAATTTAGAATATTCTACATAAGTATGCTATTTTACGATATCTTAGTGTGCCTTTAAAGTCCAAATAATCATGTCACAAGAATTAAAAATCCTTTTTATCATTAAGCGATGAAAACAGGTGCAAAACTACTATTTTTATACAGTTCAAGCGGCCTGCCGACCAGTTAAGTTCGGCCTACCAAATTATTGGTGTTCGGCCTACCGACTAGCTGAGTCCAGCCTACCGAACTATTAGTGTTTGGCTTACTAACCAGCTGAATCCGGCCTACCGAAGGATGAATTCGGTTTGCCGGTCTGTCAAAATCTGAAAAATTTTAGATTTCAAGTCTCGGCGAACCCGAGCTCAAAAGCTCGATTTAACCTCTTTTGATGCAAATCCAAACTCAGAGAACATGCAAAAACTTTAGAGAAACATTCTAAACCTTTTCGAAACAATTTCCTCTAATTTTCATGCAATTTCACAATTTATTCAAAAATTAAAAAAAAAAAGTAAAAACTTAATTTACCTCAGTTTTTCTTCAAATTAAGCTTGGATTTGTGTTAGTCTAAGTTCCTCAAACTCAGATTGAGCGTTGTTTAAGCTCAAGTGTACTCGGATTATTACATGCAAGGAGATTTTTGACAGTTTCACTCAATATACAAACTACCTTGACAGAGGGAAAAACCAAGCTTTGAACATGAATTTGCAAAGAAAATCAGAGGCAAAGCATTGTAAATCGCTGAGCTTAAGTTTGAATTCTTGAGCTGAGTTCCTCAATCTAAGTTGAGTTTTGAGTTCTTGGAGCAATGGAATTATGCAGAGAGAGAGAGAGATAAGAATAAAGGGAGTGAGAGAGAGTAAGCATGATGAAGAAGAAATGGGTGTGTGTGTGTACTTGTTTCCTGGTTATGTAGAGAGAGAGAGATGTGAGAAGATGGAAGACAATGAGAGGGAAGGCTGATGAAATTTGTGCATTTAAGTATCCAACACTTGCACAGTTTTGCAGGTAAAAACTGCATGCCGTACATAGTTTAAGGGGAGTGTTTTCAAGGTGGTATCTCTAGCTTTTCAAGGAAAAAGGGAAAAAAGGGATCTTTTTGGTATTTATCAAAACGTTTATATTTATAAAATGTCAAAGTAATGATTAAACAAAATACCAATATTTGTTAAAATTAATTTAAGAAATGGTGAAAATAAAGATAAATCAACAAAATGTTTATAATGAAATTACTTAAGAAAACACCATAGAATAATTGGTTTATACTTTAATTTGAAATCAAGCTCACTAATTTATCAATTAACACACTAATCATACTTAATTAACTTTTTGGACGTTATAGCTTCTTGCGTCTTTATCTCTTTTAGCACATTAACAGTTTTATTAGGGACCATGAAGAGTACTGGAAACGACCTAACCTATACTTTTTTTGTCCATCCAAATAAATTTGTCTACCTATCACTAAGCCACACACAGACAGTGCACAATAGCACAGATGCCTTAAAATGTGGCTACGGGGATTCAAATTCGAAAGGATAGAAAGAGCAGTTCCAACAAAAACGTCATCACCACTATTTCACATCCTTTACTGTTAACTATTTTTTAGTGTGTGAAACCTAAAGTTAGAATTTAAGTAATGTTTATAAGTTAGTATGGGAGAATTTTATATTGTCATCTGGTGTCTTCACAGCTTTCGGCAAAAATGTTAAAACCAAAAAAAGATATATTGGAAGCCACAACTTACTCGAGCGACGTGAAATTGACATGGCCGCCAAAAGCAAAGGGAATTTCATATAATACTAACCGTTTATGAGTGTTTTTTTGGGCTTAAACAAAAAAGCCAGGTGCTACGTCTCGCATCCTTATCACCTTCGGTACATTAACAGTTTTATTAAAGACTATCAAGGAGTACTGGAAAAGACCTAAACTAGACTTGTTTTGTCTATTTAATCAAATTTGTCTACCTGTCACTGAGCCCATACACAGATAGTGCGCAATAGCACAAAAGCCCCGAAATATGGCTATGAGGATTTGAATTCGAAAGGATAGAAAGAAGAGCCCAAGCACCCTTTTTGTTAACTATTTTTTAGTGTTTGAAACCTAAAGTTAAAATTTAAACACTATAGTAAATTTTTGTTTTACAAGTTAGTGCATCAGAATTTTCTATTGTCATTTAAAACTTTAAAACTTGATTTTCAAACATTTTATATCTCTCTAACATGACAACTTTGTGATTGATTGGAGGAGGAGAGTTGAGAGAGATGGCTGTTTCTCGTATCGTATGTAAATAAAAGAAAGTGATGAACTTTTTCTATCTTTTTGTCATGGTTTTTCATTTGACATTCGGAACAGAAAGGGACATCATGATTAACATGCATGCATGTGATGATTCAAGACATAAAAATTGGTCAAGGAACATATGGCCTAGCATGGTAGTGGACCAGACTCATCACCTACAAAAGAATAATTAATATCCCCTTTTTTGCACAACTTTTCTTTTAGTTTTGGTATCTTCAAAGCAGGAAACGACGAATCTATTGGGACCCCTTCATGGCCAAAAGAGAGTCCTGCTGACATTCTCCATACTTGTAAAGTCAAACACCTCCCCACACTTCTGTTGAAGGGGAAGACGAATTATATCATATAATATGAAGCTATCCTATTCAACTCTATAGATTATAACCCTGTCATTAACTAAAGAGTGAGTCCTATTTTAAAAGGTACACTACATATTAGATCAGGACCCATAGTTTTGTAAGTAATGAGGTCTTAATCTCATAGGAATGAAAATAATTTTTCTATAATATGTGAATAGGTCTTGTTCTGTATTCATACTCATCAGTCATCACTAACAACGATCATCACCACAACCATATATGGATCTTATAATTGTGTTTTTAGATGAATTATATTGTTTGGTAATGTCGTTTTAACTATATTGTTACAGTGTAAACTAAAAATAGACTATAGTATAAAGCTCTCACTTGTTATAGTAAATTAGTTCTAACTATGCATGGTTTCAATTAATTTCCTAAACACGTTCATAAGTTGTTCAACTAGCTAGCTAGTGTCAAAACAAAGTGTAGTTCTTGTCCTCACACACACGCGCACGCGCACATATATGTACATACATTAAAAGCAAAAATTCTATTGAAAAGGGAAAAAAACCATAGAAAACTAAGAATTATGAAGAAAAACAAAACAAAATACTGGTTAGAAACATAATGATTTAATAATAATTTTACACCTAATTCTATTTTTATAACATAAAGAGTTTAAATTCGCACCTTTATTTTTTTAAATAACAATAAAATGCAAACAAAACAAAAATATCAATTAGAATAAAATAGAAAAGAAATGATGATTGAGAGAGAATAGCTTTACATCAAAGTCAACCACAAAATTATATTCCAACTACATTGACATCCACTACAGGACACATCTTCCTCCTAAATCCTCTACACTAATTTTATTAAAAAAAAAAAGAAGAAAAACAAATAAAGTACAAGATAAATAGTAAATCCAACTCAAAGACAAACTTACAACCAAGCCAAAAAGGGAGAACGAATGGAATAGTTGATTTTTGAAACTTTTGAACTGAATTATAGGTTTTAAAAATATTTGTAATAAATTGTAAATTTGTGATATAAATAATTTATTTATATAAATTTATAAGAGGGAAAAATAAATTATTCATACACTCAATCTATTTACTATGCAAATGAGAATTATTTGTTCTGTAAATAAAAGAATAAATATATTAGATGTACCATAAATATGCTATTTTATAAATATATTTTTAAAACTTGCAATTTACTTTAATAATTTTGAAAAAAAAAATGCTATTTACTACAATTTAGCAAAAAAAGAAAGACAAATGCAAATGAGAATTATTTGTTCTGTAAATAAAAGAATAAATATATTAGATGTACCATAAATATGCTATTTTATAAATATATTTTTAAAACTTGCAATTTACTTTAATAATTTTGAAAAAAAAAATGCTATTTACTACAATTTAGCAAAAAAAGAAAGACAAA
>CAMOHE010043879.1:0-23314 GCA_946598075.1 Artocarpus hirsutus | reverse complement strand
TTTGTGATATAAATAATTTATTTATATAAATTTATAAGAGGGAAAAATGAATTATTCATACACTCAATCTATTTACTATGCAAATGAGAATTATTTGTTCTGTAAATAAAAGAATAAATATATTAGATGTACCATAAATATGCTATTTTATAAATATATTTTTAAAACTTGCAATTACTTTAATAGTTTTGAAAAAAAATGCTATTTACTACAATTTAGCAAAAAAAGAAGGACAAAGAGAGAGAAAAAAAAGAAAAAAAAAAAATACCATAACTCTCAAAAGAAGAGCTGAAGCTAGCCAGATGTTTATTAGATCAAGTTAACAAACTATCTCTATACTGAATTTAAATAAAAATTTAAATTTTTATTAAAAAAAATACTATGATAAAATAGTTCGAACTGTAGTTTGAACCTACAAAACAACCCACAGTCTTGGTTCGAACCTACAAAACAACCCACAGTCTTGGTAAGGCCTCAGGAAATTGAAAGCTGTGTAAGGAATGAGATTGGGTTTGGTAATTAGTAAATACAAGACGAGAGGAATGTTTATAACTACTGGAGGCTTCTGAGGGCAGATTCATGCATAGTACCCACGTAAGTATAGGCCTTTTTTTTTTTTAAAGATCATGTAAGCAGAATTAAATGGAATTTAGAGAAAGGACATAGAAGCTAAGATTATTCAGTTTGAGAAAAATCTTATCCCTGCAACTTGATCCACATATACAAACCCTTCTTGGCCGAAAGTAAGGAATTATATATTAGATAATTAACTTTGATCATAAAATCATGAATTTTCCCAGCAGCTTTATATCATCTCCTAGCTCACCATTACCGCAGACATCCACAAGCTGTTTCCCGCAGATATACACGTGTTCGGCTTTTGTCAGATCAGCCACCATGTTTATGTACCTTTTTTTTAATCCAAATTAGGCAAGTTGGAGATGACATTTATTTTTATAACAATTATAAGAAAATCATCTGCAAATGCTAGAGAGAGAGAAAAAATAAATCAAATCAAATCAAATTGTCTCAAACATCCAAATAATATTCCACACCATATAGAGGAGCATGAGAGAATGAGACCGTGGCGGCTTGCTGTTAGACAAAATTTCTTTGGTTTTTGTATAAAGTAAGGCATCCTGACTGTTACACCAACATATTAATAGTGTAATTATATATAATTACATCAAGTGAAACGGATCATTATGGATATGTAGTCAAAAGTTCAAGTGTTGGATAAATTTTTTAAAATATTAAATATGAAAGTTAAGTTGTGTTTTCCAGCTTATAACTCAATTTAGAGTATCTAGCTAGGACCATTCCCTCACATATCCTCACCATAAACACATTTTGTGGAGTTGGAGTGACATGCTCCTCGCCAAAGAGTAGGAATTAACAGTAAAACATTGAACGAATATTCCTCTAAGTGTGAGAGGTATGCTAATGCAACCGCTTCCTTTCCCAAACTTTTTATCATGTGGTGTTTGGCAAAATTAGTTCTAACTAAAACTTTTGGTTGTTACTGTATAAAGCTATCACATGCTATAGTGATTAAAAAAAGAGTGAACTACAGAATAAATTTTTCACATGTTACAGTTTTCAATTTAAAGTTTTAGTTCTAACTTATTCAAAAAAATCATACTGTTTTAACATGCATTTACAGACCTGCTAGACAAGAACACACATATAAACCTTACAAGTTTCTATTCGTTAGCGTTGCATAAGATTAGCAGGATTACAATTAATTTATTTGAGAATCATGCTGACTAAGCTAAGCTATATATCGATCGAACTTCCACTATAATTAATTCAGATCCATTATGCATGGTTGTCAAAATAATAACAACAATAATAATAATAATCATTGTTATAAAATTCTTTGTTAATTAAATTGCAAAGGGGAGGGCACGTAAATTTGCACGCATGACAGTAAGAAATAACCACACCCTTAAATCGAAAATTCGTATTATTATCAATTTGTAGTTTGTTTTCTTGCAAATTTAATTGAGATCCAAATTATTCTGAGATTTGATCAATACGTTCTTATTCGAAATTCCAAGTCCCTGATGCCACGTAAGAACTTTGTCCCAATTATATGGAGTAGTACTACGTTAATTTCCATAAAAATAATTCACAATATTGCTGCACTTGTTGAAACCCTCGGACAACATATTTATTGGCCAGGAACATTGAAAAAAGCACAGATTCTAAACGAAGAATTCTTTCTTCCCAAAGGTATTATTATAAACAAACGAAAAAACATATGAAGGAAGAGCCGCAACTAGCTAGATAAATATTCTTTTTTGAATATGGTGGACCCCCAACATTTCTGGATCACTACGAATATTCTCTAATAAGAATGGTTTCGAACCATTAGTACAAAATTAACCCGGCTAGCCTAGATAATATATGTATAGTATATACAAAAATTCTCTGGGTTGGGATATACCTTACTGGCCGGCCTCAAAGAATTATCTCACTTGCAACTTGAAAGTCATATATTCTCTCTACACTGCAATAAATACCTTCAAAACCCTCACCTTTCTCCTCACAGCCCTCCTAGTCTTGGCTATTTTATACTAATTGTTCTCTATTATTCACTTGTTGAAAGCTATTCCAAAATCTCCAACATGGATGTTAGAGAGACTCCGGAAACCCCGAGGTAAAGGGAAAACTTAGGTGGATGGTCAGTTTGGCCGTCCTTTTTTTATCAGTAGCATAAACTCTTGTTTTTTCGGTTGAAGGGGTCATTTTTTTTTTGGTTGGATTTTATAGTAGTCAATCACTGATATATTCATGATCTATCATTAAGAAACTTGTTTATTATTGATTTACCAATGGTCTATCAATAATGGACTCTTGTTTATTATTGATTTATTAATTGTCTATCACTCATAGACCGTTGAATTATTAGTTGATCGTAGATCAAGTTAATCAATGATAGCAATCCATCATTGATTAACTTATTTGTAAAAACCATCATTTTTCTAATTTAACATAACTTACACCACTAGAAAAAGCTTAGAAAAGCCATTTACTTTGAAACACACACACAAAAGCATTCTGTAGAGCCGATAGGTTTGAAATTATAAAAATAAAAAATTTTCAAGTAGCTAGAGAAGTTTTAGTACAGGTAATATCAGTTTGATCATATATGCTGAGAATTCTTATAATTTCTGTCACAATTGGCAGGAACAAGTGCGCAGCATGCTTTAGACAGTTCAACAGATTGGAGCATCTAGTGGACCACATGAGGACATCATACCACTCGGTTCATGAACCCACCTGTGGTATCTGCAAGAAGCACTGCAGATCTTTCGAGTCTTTGAGGGAACATCTTATAGGTAAATTTAACATATATATATATATATATATGTATGTATGTATGTATTGTTTATACTTATATATAATTCCTTTTTCTTTTCTTTAGGACCATTGCCAAGACAAGAATGCAGAAACATATTCAACATGAGAGGATGCAGATTCTGCTTGGCCATCCTCGACAGCCCTAATGCCCTCAGGCTTCATCAGGACCGATGTCAACTCTCCGGTTTAAATGGCACCGTAATGACCAAATACTCTTAACCTGTTTGTTTAAACAATATTTTCTCTAACAAAAATTCAAATGTTTGAATTTACAAACTAGACAGCTTATAATTAAGATCAAGTTTTACGATGATTTTTAATTAGGTTACTCTTGTTTATTATCCTAAATATTTTTGTATAGGGAATGGCTGCTCGCTTGGCAAATTTAGGAATACGTGACAATTTAAGTGCAACGGATAATTATGATTATAGTGGGAGATCAACAAGAGGCCCCCAAGTGGTTGCACTGGCTTGCAAAATGGTTGGTGGTGGCAGTGATGGCTCCCTTGATTTATGCGCAAGGGTTTGCCTCATTGATGAATTTGAAAACATCATCTTTCATACTTATGTCAAACCTCCTATTCCTGTCACAAACTACAGGTACTACTATACACACACACACATATATATATTCACAAAATTGATATCATGAAATGCATGTAAATACTTTGATTAGGTATGAAACAACTGGGATTCGACCAGAATACTTGAGCGATGCTATGCCAGTAAGACAAATGCAAAAGAAGATTCAAGACTTCCTCTGCAATGGGGAACCAATGTGGAAGATTCGACCCAGATCAGGTGGAAAAGCTAGGATTCTCGTGGGTCATGGTCTCGATCATGACCTTGACCGTCTTCAGGTTGAATATCCTGCAGCTATGATCAGGTATTTATAATTTAACCAAACTCTAATAAATGTTCCCTTTTCAATGTCTCAAGAACTTAGTCATGACCGAAATTCATCGCCATAAGTCTATAGCTATGAGTTATTGATTTTTAGTAACGACATGTGATCGCTTATAGTGAGTTTTTTTTTGGTTAAGGAAAAAACCCTTTTTTTCTAGTAGCGTGAAGAGACTGAAACAGGACTATCTAGACTGATTTCAAATATTTGCATGATATTAAATGGACAAACTCAGGGACACTGCAAAATATCCTCCATTGACGAAAACAAACAAGCTCAGCAACCCACTCAAGTATCTCACACAAGCATATCTTGGGTAAGCATACTACTTTCCAAATTAATTATACTTTACCTAAATATTATAGATTTCATATCTATAGCTATCTATAGCTACTATTAGTACCATTCATAAAGCAAGGTCGATGCGTTTTTTGGGTGGTTGGCAAGTTAGTTGAATATGCTATCACTACAAGAAAAACTACATTTAACGACATATTATTTATGACATGTAATTTTTGAATGTCGTTAAAAAATACATACAACGACATCTCCAACAAAGATTCCATTAACGACATTTGACACAATAATTAACGACATCTATATAGATGTCGTATTAAAGGTCTCCTTTTAACGACAATAGTTTAGTGTCGTGAAATTATTTAACGATAAGTTGGAGATGTCGTCAAAGCCTTACAGATTCTACGACACACCTTATAGACGACATTGGTCAAGATGTCGTCTATAAGGAATGTCGTGGAATCCCTAAGGCTTTGACAACATCTCCTACTTGTCGTTAAATAATTTAACGACACTAAACTATTGTCGTTAAAAGGAGACTTTTAATACGGCATCTATATAGAAGTCGTTAATTATTGTTTTAAATATTATTAACGACATCTTTGTTGGAGATGTAGTTGTATGTACTTTTCAACGACATTTAAAAGTTACATGTCGTAAATAATATGTCGTTAAATATTGTTTTTCTTGTAGTATGATGGTTTAATACCAGTATTTCTCTTTTTACATACACACACACACATATATATATATATATATATATATGTGGACTTGTTTTTAATGGTAACATTTCCAATGGATATATATATATAAATATATATATATATATATATATATATGTGGACTTGTTTTTAATGGTAACATTTCCAATGGTCTATATTTTCAATTAAGATGTTTACAACAACACTTGATTATACGTGACATAGTAAGAATTAAACCTTATTAACTATCATAATTTTTTTTATCAACTATTTAATTTATTACAACTATCTAATTCATATTATAGGTTAAAAATAATAGTACCTATTGAAAATGTAACAATTGAAACCATACATATAAACATATATATATCGATCTCTATAATTATATACATAATATATATAAATACATGATGCTGCAGGTACGACATTCAAAGTGGGATTCAAGATCCTTATGAGGATTGTGTGGCAACAATGAGGCTTTATATGAGAATGAGATCACAGAATCATAGAGTAGAGGACCATCCATTGGCTTCTGACCCTCAAAACCGGAACAACTTCGCAACCTGGAGACGAGCTGAGCTTGAGAGAATGACTCCTGAACAAATGTTGGAAATCTCAAGGTCTGATTACTACTGTTGGTGCTTGGACTCCAATTGATCACTTCTTCCTGCCGCAGATGATCACGAAGCTTCACAAAATTAAACAACTTTCGGCACATTACTGATAAGGTTGTACTATTAAAAAATATGATTTGAATATCATATATAACTAAAATAAGATGGAATGTTCCTACATTGTATGATCCTATATATATATATATACATATATTTAGTCTGAACTTAATTTATGTAATATATAATGCATATAGCGATGTATATGCATGCATGAATTTATTGGCGTGCTTTGATATTACTTTGAACGTTGAATTGTATTGCCAATTATTATATTTCTTTTGTTCCCCTCAAGATATAAAACGTCTTTAGTCCAAATCAAACAAACCTTTTTTTTTCACGTCTGATTTTTGCATTGTCGAGTACCATTATATTAACTATTTGGTAATCAAACGTTTTCGGTAAATATAATAAGGTAAACGACCAAGGCTATCTTCCATGTGAATAAAACTCATGAACGATGGCTCGTATAATCAAGTTTGATAATTTACGTACTTTTCTTAATAAACAAATTTATAGGGCATTTAAGAATGCTGTTTGAACCACAAGTTATTAGAATAAAAAATACTATAGCATGTAAGAGAAATCACTGTAAAAAAGTTTGGAATTGAAATTTGCTAATAAAAGGGTGTTTCCAAACACCCTATTAATAGTACAAGCAGTTGCCGGCCTGTTTTAGACCTTTATTCAAATCAATAATACTCTTGGTCTTTATATGGCTTTGTTTGGCAGCTTGTTTTAACTATATAGTTTTAATTACTACAATGTAAAACTCTTATATGTTATAGTATAAAGCAAAATTATACTATAATTAAAACTTTTACTTGCTACAGCAAATATATTCTAACTGCTGCGCCTATATATCAAGTATACCCTATACAGCCACATTTAAGACAGAAAAATAGAGATTAATTGCGAATACAAGTGGGAGAGAAATTATATGTGCTCGTATCCCTACCTCAATTCATTGCTTAACGATTATAATTTCAAGCAAAAGGAACGCAATTTGTTCTCGAGGGCTTGAGTTACCAAGAGCAGCTAGGGCCGGGTATGTGCGTTTTGAGTTGAACAGATCATGTTCTGGTTATGTATTTACAATAAGGAAAACTAGGGTTTCTAAGTTTTTTTTTTTAAGGAACTAAGTTTTTGTTTTCATTGTATATAAAATTATAAAACGAACATTTTCACTGAATTTTTGCAAAAAAGTTTATAACCTTTTTCACATAATATATCAGGAAAATTTTAGTAGTATATGACGAAATTTTGCATGAAAAATCCGTGATTGTGTATATATGAACACACGCACACAATAACGTATATATCTTTTTTCTTCTCTCTCTTTTTGATTAAGTGATCTTCTCCATAGTGTCAGGAAAATCAATAAAATAATATTCTTCAATTATATGTCATAATATTTTTTTTTTTGAAATTGATTATGTGATACGATTATGGCGATATATTTGTACGTATGTTGCATTGGAAAACGAATTCGACAACGATTTTTTTTTTTTTTTGGAAACAAAATAATAAAAGCGAGGTCCTGAAAATATGTTATAATACAATAAGCATTTTGAAATTAAAAAAAAAAAAGGTACTGGAAGGAAAAAGAAGCAATCGTGTCTTTTGCTCTGCATCAAAACGACAACATATATAAAGATACATGTCGTTTTATCTCATAAAGAGCGACATATTCTTCTCACTAGTAAATTCGTTGTTACAAATACAAAAAAGAAAATAAATCAAGGTAGCCTTTTTTCATTATGTTTTGGCCTGAATACGAATAAATGGAATGGAAACTACATGCATTCCACGTGACAGAATGAAAATGACTTGTAGCTGTAGGTTACCGTAATAAACGACACATATTTGATTTACCGTAGTTTAAGAAATGTCGTTTTATTAGAAGGGTATACGAAGGGTCGGCAATACTGGTTGCGACACGACAACACGACACAAATCCGAAATAGTTTTTTGCAGGTTAGAGTAGAAAAATTTGACCGCGGGTCATTTTAGTGTCGGCCCAAAACTGACCCATCAAAAAACGGATCGTGTTCAGGTCAACCCGTTTGATATAAAAATGACCCGTTTTTGATCCGTATTTAATTAATTAACTTTGAAAAAATTAATATTATTTTATATATAATATAAGCCCTTAAAAGTTCAAACTCTACCTCTCTTATCACTCATCTTCTTGTTGAAGTGGTATAAAACTCTTCTAATTTTACGTTTTTTTTTAATATTATATATATTAATGTAGGCGGGTCATAGGCAGGTTGCGGGTTACAATCATGTTACGGGTCAAAAACAAGTCGTGGGTCACTAATTTTTAACACTATACATAAGGAACGGGTTGACATGGGTCATGTTCGTGTCAACTCGTGTCAAACGGGTCGTGTTCTGATTGAGAATTCTCAACCCGTTTGTGTTACGATTCGGGTTAGTGTCGACCTAATTTTTGTAAAAATTAACTGCAACCCGACACTAATCCGACCCTTCAACTCGTTTTGCCACCCCTAGGTATACGTTTTATCAAAACAAAGATACATGGTTATTGGACGTTTCAAAACGGTTTTTCTTTTCCTGTTATGTGGACGTCTTTTAAATTTATGTCGCTTTTTGTAATGTTCTTGTGGTTAAAATGTTGTCACTTGAAAAAAAAAATCCTATTCATTGTTGTCATTTTCAATGCGCTGTCGCTTTTTAAATTGTTCTTCCTTATTAAGTATGGTTGTTTTTCTGGTTTGTTTCCAACATTATTTGGATTTAATGGACTCAAATTTGAATTCAAGTATCAAAAATCTTTTAGATATGTGTTTGTTTCTCCGAAAATCCGAATCCTTTGAGTATCAAGAATTCAAGTTTTCAGAATTCTCATTCTCTTTTAAACTTTTGATACTCGGATATTTCTGTTACAGTAAAAACTAAAATCATCTCTCCTATATTTGAGGAAAAAAATTATAACTTCTTCATTTGATATTTAATTGAAATGATTCTTTTTTCATTGTGTTCTTTGTGAAGAGAGGAATAAATTAAGATTCATATTGTATATTTTTTAGGATCATTAACATTAAGATTTAATTAGATTTATTAATAAATCAAAACTATTTTTACTACTTTTTTAAACACAAATTTCAATTTTATTCTATACTCAGATTAAAACCTAAATACACATCCAAACACAAATTCGAATAATATTTCAAATCACTAACTCAAATTACATTACTGAATCACTGACTCAAAGTTTACTATCGTTCTTCTATTTTCTATGGTTTTAAATAAATATTGTCGTTTTGATAAAATATTGTCCTTGATATCACATGGTCGTAGCATTTGACATGCAGAAATTTGTCGCTTTTAAAAAGTTGTTGCGGTTTTCAAAGTTATTGTCGTTTCTTAAAGACGCTGCAATATTTTTGGTAAGATATATGAGAAATAGGGTCAATAGTGGGCGATTTGGTGGTTTTTGGGTGGGTGTGGGTTAGTTTTTTTAGATGACGAGTTGACAATTAAACAACTTGTAGACCACCCATCGAATGAAGGGCGGTTTTGGTTTGGGTGGGGGTAGGTTGAGACAGTTTGGGCCTATACTATAGCTCAATGTAATTTTTTAGGTTTTTTGAAAAGGTATAATGGGAAACAATCCAATTCTCTACCTAACTAAACTTACGAATGACCCCTTATCAATAATACTAAGATATCCTTTTGCACAATTATAATCATTGTATTATAACATGTGAACTTGAAGGGTATCTAAATAAATTTGGCATTCATTCCTTTTGATAGGGTATGAATACTAAGTGATGTGCAAGGGTATCTAAATAAATTATATCTCAACTTAACAAATTAAGAAATAACGTGACACATTTCAACTCACAAGCTAAAACTTACTTTTTAGCATTTATGTGTTATTTGATTTTAGTAATCATCAAAATAAGTATCAAAATAAGTAAATTAATCTTAGCGTTTATTTGAAGTTAGGTTCCACTATAGCTCTATTTGATTTATATTACATTCACTCAGTAAAACTTTGTCTTTATATATAATGTGATACATAAACATTTCAGCTTATAAATGTGAGCCTTCTTTGAACCTTGGCCCTTCTGTGCAGTATTCGATTTTGAGTTTTCAAAAACTATCATTTACAAATTGGTTTATATCTACTTGGCTTGGCATGAAACTTTTTGAACTTGTTAATTCATAATTCTTGCATTGACTCGCGTCTATAGAAAGTTTGGTGATCTATGTATAACCATAGTTAGATGGGCTAGGATTGGATTTAGTTTATTCTTTTATGCATATGGGACATTGTTATTTTCCTTGCTATGCACGTGTGATTCTTGTTTATACATAGCTATCTTCGTTACTCACAAAAATACTTTCTAAACTGTGGACAGATATGTGAATCTTTGACTTCAAGTCCTTTTCATGCGGTCGACATAACAAGAGAGGTAGGAATGTTTTTATGTTTGAGCTTTAGCACATCTTGGTCCTCCACCAAAAGGTTGGTTTTGTACGGCAAAACATTCCGAGCTCTTGTAGAATCACTTCAAAAATTAAATAAATAAATAGGTGGGCGGGTCCTGCTTGAACCTGCAGCCCAAATCTTAAAACCGAACCCGCCCGCCTACATATGTTGACGGGTGGGTTGCAAACATGGAATTGCTTTTTTCAAAAGGGGTGGGTGCGGGTGCGAACGGGTGGCGAGTGCAAGGTAGTTTTTGTTCAGCCCTATTGAGAAATCAGAAAAAGGTACACACAAAATACAGACAAAATAGAGGTGCAAATTTTGGCCGCTTGGTCCATAAGGCCAAAAAGTAAAATCGAGCACGCTCAGTTAATGAAAAGGGAGGCTTAACCCTGCCTGAAACCCTATAGGCCTAGGGTTAAGCCGAGTCACCTGAATTTTTATAAAGAAATTTTTTTTAAAAAAATTATTTAATCAGGCTAGTATGAGCTGGCTTGATTCTAATTTGGGCCTAAATATTCGGCTCATGCTGGGCCAGGCCGGGCTCAGGCTAAAAGAGATGGGCCATGGATCGGCCCATGTGGGCCAAATTGACAGTTCCACACACAAATCTGCATAAATACGAATAATCAAAACAAAATTAATCAACAGCACTCGGACACATGCCTCCCCTTACTATGAGCAATTGTATTTCCGATCCAATCAAAACAGTTTTGGTAGTTCTTCCAAAAGATATACAACCGATTCTAAAATAAAACATCGATGAAAAGGTCAAAAACGTATAATTAAAACATCAAACTTTATTTGTAATTTCTCTACACAGACCCTTATTAATAATCACAAGGACATATATGTTAAGCATAAAAAATCACAGACACGTGACATAGCAATACATGCACACATGTATATATATATATATATATATATATATATATATATATGGAGAGAGAGAGCAATATAGAAAGCCAAAACAATTTATTTATTTATTTTATTTTTTAATTTTTGCTTGCTTTCTATCTAGTTTCATGGGATGGGATACACTACGACTTTTCCAATAGCTCTGTGAGTTTCGAGGTGGGAAAATGCTTCAACTGTCTTGGAGAAAGGAAATGGGCCTTTTGGATCAATCACTGCCTTCACTTTTCCACTCTCCAAGTATGGATTCAGCTTCTCAAGAACAGACCCTCTTGAAGCGACAGCAAATAACTTTGTTGGTGGGGCCAAAGGCACACCACCTACTATTGTCACAACTTTCCCGCCTTCTTTCACGGCCTTCACAGCCCTCTCAGATTGCCCTATTATTAATAAGCCATATGAGAAACAAATTAAAACCGAGAGTTAGAAGTGAAACACTATAATATGTAAGAGAAAATGCTGTCAAAATAGTACTCAGAAATCGAGACTGCCAAAACATACATAGGATGTTATATTCTTCCTAGTATCAAATTATGGCATGGTCTATATAACAGATTAACTAACTACGGTGCTAACCAACTGTGTCGTATACAACATCAAATTTCTCTGGAAGCTCTTCGAAATTCTCCTTTGTGTAATCGATAGACAAATCAGCGCCCAAACTCCTCAGTAACTCCAATTTCCCAGTGCTTGCAGTGGCTGCCACTCTAGACGCCCCCAAAACATGTTTTGCTACCTGTCTCAGAGGAAAAAAAAATGTTGTAATAAATATACTTTTTTTTATGGGATGATAAATGTACCTTTTCTCATCTGAAAATAAATATACATTTTTGCTCCTTAAAATTAGAGAGGATTGAACCCATAAGTCTTTATAACAAATTTTGGAGCTCGCCAATAAAAAGGAAATAACATGGCTTAATTTTAATAAAAAAATGAGCCCAGTTTAACGCATATATACCACCATAATCTAATTAGATCTAATGCTTAGATTGAAACCTGGAGAAATTTTAAGAGGAGAAAGAAAAGCATCTATACCACCGTATCTGGTGGTAAGTTATAATATATTTAATTACAAGTAATATTAGAATCATAGTAAATTTTAGCATCAAAAGTTAGAACTATATATTTAAAAAAAAGAAAAATTATATGCACACCTGAATAACCAAGGTCCCAACTCCACCGGCACCTCCAAGAACAAGAAGGGATTTTCCGGCGGAAAATTGAGCTAGCTCAAGAGCTCCATAGGCAGTCTCAAGAGCAACTGGAAGGCTAGCAGCTTCAACAAAACTCAAATTCTTTGGCTTCAAAGCTAATACTTTCTCTTCTGCAGTAGTGTATTCGGCTAAACTGCCAATTTTCTTTTGGTTTTTTAAAGGGTTCTCATTGATATCCCCGTAAACCTCATCTCCAACCTTAAATTTTGTCACTTGGCTTCCAACCTTTATCACCACACCGGCAACATCGTATCCTGGAACGGCCTGCGCATATAGGAGTTAGGATTCAACGCCTTTTATTGCTTTTGTTTGACATCATGGTTGTTTCAACCAACAGACAGTGTAAAGCCTTTGGTAGTTTAATAAAAAGCAAAAAATTTCTACAGTGTAAGCTCTTACTTCTTTTGTTATTCTTTTGTTTATCACTTCTTTTGTTTTTGTTCTGTAAACAATTTTTTTGTTGTTGGCAATGATGCTGTTTTCTTCTCTTTTTTTTTGTGTTTTTATGTGATGCTATTATTTTGTTTTTCTATTTTTTAGGTAAATTGTCCCAGTAATCTCCATTCACAAAAGATGAACATTTGATTTCCAATCTTTTATTTTTGATTTCTTAATCCCAACTTTTGATTTTAGTTCATAAGGGACTAATTTCACAATCAAATAGTTAATTTTGGATGGAAAAATATGACAAACTGGTCCCTAAAATTATAGAAAGGTGACAAACTAATCCCTAATTAATAGTTAAATTGTTAAATTGGTTTTTTAACAACTAAAATGAAAGGCTAAGAATTGATAAGTTAAAAATAAAAAGTTAGAGACTAAAATCACACTTTTGTAAAAAGTTGAGAACTGACATAGTAATTTACTTTTTTTTTTGGAAATTAGAATGTTATAAAAAAAAAAAATCGAAAGCTGTTGCGGGTTTATATCATCACATCCTTTTCATCTTATGTCGTCGTTACTTAAATTTTTTTTATTGTTATGTCATTAGGCTAGATATTGGTAATTTTATGATATTGTCATTGTTAAGTGTGTTATCGTTGTAAAAAAGAAACATGTAGTAGAATCTTTGTTGTTTAAGGACACGTCGTCTTACGTATTAGATGATGGCCTTTAGTAAAAATTCTGTCGTTTTACAGCACTTGTCGTTTCCTAAATAGTTTGTGGCTTCTGATTATTTGCAGTCGTGGAATCGTGGTAGATTTTGTAGTTTATTAATCCTTGTTGTTTCTCAAAGTTCTTATCGTTTTAATTGATTTCCTTTTGTGTTGTAATAACTTTTTTTTGTTTAATCATTGCTTTCTATTATTCTTTCTTTCTTTTTTTTTTTTTTGGGGGTGTTCTCCTTTCTAAAGCGACATCGTCTTAAGCTCTATGTAACGTTTTCGTTTCAAGAAAAATATATCGTTCTAAAGTTACTGTCGTTTATATATATATATATATTTGGCTACTGAAATGTTGATTGTATTTCCTGTAGTCTTTTTTTCACGTTGTTTCTGTTTTCAAGTAATTTGTTTAAGATTTCCTAAACAAGTGTCGTTTTTAATTACTTGTCGTTTCACTTTTTTTATGTAGCAATTTATTTAAAGGTTTCCTAAGCAGTATTTATTTAAGGTGACTTAATTCTTGTCGTTTTACAAAGTCATTGTCGTTTTATTCACTGTAGATTTTTGTTTAATTCAGTTTGTTTTCTGCTTCCTGGTCATTTTTACACGATATTGTGGTTTCTTGCGGGCCGTGCTTTTATGTTACTTTTGTTGTCAAAAAGTAGTTGTCGTAAAACAACGCTTGTAGTTTTTTTCTGAGATAACGTGTTTCGCCTTAGCTGTTGTTTATTAAACTTGTTGTCGTCTTCTCTTCTTAAGTGATCTTAAAATAGGAAATACCTAAAACACCCCTTATATTTTGCCTAAATAATATTTTTTCTCTCTTTTTACTAAAATGCCCAAACATCCCATGTGTTTTCAACATCATAATTAAAATACTCCATGTGTTTTGCCAAAATATCACTTTTGCTCCTTTTATAATTAAAATGCTCAAAACATCTCTTGCGTTTTCAAAATCATACTTAATATACCCTTGAAGTAATTAATTTTTTAAAAAATTATAACTATCCTTCTTAATATATATTAAATTGAGAGGTTATTTTGTGTACGTGTGTTTTTATTTCCAACGAGTTTTTTCATTTTTTATTAGAGTTTTTAAAAAACTAAAATTATCTTTCCTTCATTTTTATTAAATACAATTTAAAATATTATTAAACTAAAATATTAAATAAAATCAATCCTAAAAAGTTAAAAACTCTCAAAATAATTGAAGTATTTACTTAATGAAAATATTTATTTGAACATTTGAAATTACGTTTTCTTTAGTTTTCAAGTCAAGTTATATTTAGAATAACATTTAATATATATTGGAAAGAATCATTTTGACATTTTTAAAAAATTAATTACTTCAGAAGTATTTTGAATATGATTTTGAAAACATAGGGAGGTATTTTTGGGATTTTAATAATTAAAGTAGTAAAGTGCTATTTATACAAAATACATGAAGAGCTTTGTGTATTTTAATAATAAGAGAGATAAAAGTAGTATTTAGACAAAATATTTTGGGTAATTTCCTTATGAAATTATTCGTCGTGCTTGTAGATGTCGTAGTTTTCATATCCCTTGTCGTTTCTTCTAATTTATTCTGGTTTTTAATGTAAAATGTGGTTTTTAATGTCTGGTGGTCTTCTAAATGAAGTACCGTTTCAAACTCTTATCCTTTTTAAATCGACGTCATTCTTTACAGGTAAAATATATATATATTTTTTTTCCTTTCCTTGAGAATGACCTTTTTTCTTTTAACTCTAAAATGAAAACACATCAAACAACTTTAATTTTTTAAATAACAAGACCCTTGTTATTATACAGCCATGAATTGTATCAAAGTAGCTAACACATAATATTGTGCACAACAAAATTATCGTTTTCTTTTGACAACATGGTAAAGGCTTTTTAATTTTTTAAAGAGAATCTATTTATAAGAACTAGCGTTTATAAAAAAATAAAAAAAAAAAAAAAAATAGAAGATTGAGAGAGACTCACAGGGGGAGGAGTGTCAATGGATTTGAAGAAGCCAAGAATCCTCTTGTAATCAACTGGATTGAGGGCTGCGGCAACAACCTTGATCAGAACCTGGTCTTCCTTCAAATCAGGAACACCAACATTCTCCTCCAACTTCAAAACCTCCACGGATTTTCCATAATCCGAGTATATCCATGCCTTATTGGATGCAGCAGAAGTAGCAGCAGCCATGAATTTCTCGCCACAAACTTCCAGAGAGCGATGGTCTATTCCGCAACCTCTCTGCTAAATATATATATATATATATATATATATATATATACACACGCACACTTATATATTGAACAGGGAACAGCCCATTTGGGAAGAATATAATATTTTTTCTTATAAAACCTAAATTATTATATGTAATGTTTAAAGTTCAAACAATTAGTTGGAATTGAAAAGTAAAAGTTCTAGCAAAACCGTGACGGAAATTTGTTACCAAATTATCAGTAGAGACAAGTGACTGGTAACAAACCTTCAAAACATCAATTGTCAAGGGTAAAAAAATAGTTGAAAAAGAGAGGCTCTACCACTCTCCAAAATCCACCTCTCAAAGTGCAGTACTAAGGTGGGGTATACAATTGGGTCACTAACTTCACATCATTTGAAAAAGAGTGGCTGTTGGCGTATATATTTCTTCTGTGTAATTAAAGACTCGCTTGAATCTAGACAACCTTTCCGTCAAGGTTCATTTTTAGTGACCTAGGCTAAGGCTCTAGACAACCTTTCCATCAAGGTTCATTTTTAAATAGAAAATCAAATTAGGCTACGGCTCTGTCTATAAGGAAATATGATGGGAGTTGAATAGAGGGAGAATATAAAAATAAAGAGGATTATAGTAATTATTTGTTATGTTGTTTCATAAGAAAGAAAAATAGTTAAAAGAATTGATGATAGTTATTTGTCTAATTATGATATTATGTATTGTACTATTTGTTAATAATATCTTTTAAACGATAAAAAGGTTATTTTTTTTAATTTTGAGTAAATTGGTCAAATCTTTTCGTTAATAGAAAAAACCAAATTGCTTGTCTTAAAGAGAGACTATTTATCCTTTCTTCTCTTGCTACCTCTCCTACCAAAGATAGGGTCTATATTAAGCAAATGGTGGCAAGTCATTTTTTTAAGAGCATGAATAAACCAAATTTACATTAAAATAACAGGGCAACTACTTCTTTATCTTTCTCTTTTCTTTTCTTTTTTTTTCTTTTTCTCTTTTTTTTTTTAATTTACGGGTACCTTTCCTTTTGTATTTCTCGTCACTTTTTAAAGTAATTTACATGCTATAAATTACAAACTCATACAAGATTATGATTGATTTTTGGTTTATTTTGCCATTGAAAAGTTTAAACAACAAGTATACACAAAATTCCAAATTTGAGTATAAGAGAATGTTTTTCCTATGTATTTTACAATGAAAAAGGGAAAAAGTAAGAAAAAAAATTGTTTTTTTTTTCCCTTTTAGTTGGAGTTAAAAGTATAATCGAACTTCTTGGGACATAGATCAGCTGCATCCCTGGAGCTGAAGGTGGATTTACCATTGCCACCAGATGTTAGCCCATACGGGAAATCCTTTATTTAGCCCCGGAAAGACACACCCAAAAAATAAATAAAAATAAGTGTTTAGGATAAAGGGTATTTCTTTGACATTGTGAAATATATATATATATATATATATATATATACACCATACCATAAAAACATAATTTTTAACTTAAATTTCAGTCAAATTCCATTAAATTATTATATATCTTTAAACTTGTTTATGACGTGATTAATGGTTAAAAATTTATCCTAATATTAAGATATCCTACCACAAAATCCTCCAAGTTTTTTAAAACCAACTCAATCCAATTACACCCTCACATAGGCTGCACTCTTGCTCTCATATCTAGGTTGTTTGAAAGAACAGTTGAAACTGAAATTATTAATTTAAAAATTATAGCATGTGAGAGTTTTTAATTTGTAGCAATTTATTGTAGCTGGTAAGAGTTTTATACTCTTGATTATTTAGAACCAGCTCTCAAACAAGCTTGTGGAGTTGGCTTTTTTTTGTTTTTTTGGACAAAATAACTCTTCAATAGTCAAAGCTTTGCGTATAAATGTGTCTCGCAAACATTTGCTTCCTACCATTTTGTGTCGACTATTTATGACCGTCATATTTGAAATTTCACTTATAATTATTTCCAAAGATGTAAGTTGGTAAGATATTGACTTTGCAATTGATTACACAAAGAAGAATTTCGGGGACCTTCCAAAGGAATTGATGCGTGGGGTCCAGTTTGCAAACAAGTTTAGGTGCAATGTAATTCTCTCTCTATTTATTATTTTTTTTTATAACTTCTAATTTTAACAATTTGTGTTTTGGAGAAACTTGAGCCTTACTTTTGGAGGGTTGTTTGGTGAAGCCGTATATGTTAAAAATTTACATTTATGTAGAGTTATGATTTTCTTATATGTATAAACCAAATTGCATAAAAATCATCTAAATGCGGAAACGTAAAGAAAGAAAATTAACCTCTAGCCATTGACAAATACAATAAGAATGGAGATATCTGGAATAATTCCTGAAGAAGACTTTAAGATAGCAAAGAGACTCTTCTAAACCTTCTGCAATTTAGAGAGATGGTGTATTTTTTAAAAACTGTATAGGCTTAGGGACCCTTTTATGTGATATTTATAGACACCCACCATTAGGGTGTGTTAACATCAAAAGATATCTCTAAAATAACGCATTCTTTCTGAAACTTTATATCAATTCAGAGATATCCTTTAGTTGATACCCTTTAAAAAATATATGTATCTATTGGATCACTTAATTTATTTTAATTTATTTATTACCATTAAAAATAAATAAATAATAATAATAAATGAATTAAAATAACATATAGTTCCACATAAAAACATACTTTCATAAACATACATTATTTTTAGGTTTTTGGGCCCGTAGCATAACGTTAATCTGAAGCAGTCATAACCCTTAACATTCATTCATAGAGGGTCCCTATCTTGGAACGTGCTTCCTCAAGGATTTAACCATGAAAACATACATAATATTGGTTGGTTCGTGACAACAAGAGAATTCACATCATACTCATGAAAAATCATCAAAAACATCTTTAAGCATATTCATCATAACAACATAAATAACTTTAAAACATGCTTTAAAACATACTATTATTCAAGTGATGCAGTAAAGGGTAATCATCTAAATGCGGAAACGTAAAGAAAGAAAACTAACCTCCAGCCATTGACAAATACAATAAGAATGGAGATATCTAGAATAATTCCTGAAGAAGACTTTAAGATAGAAAAGAGACTCTTTTAAACCTTCTGTAATTTAGAGAGACGGTGTATTTTTGAAAAACTGCATAGGCTTAGGGACCCTCTTAGGTGATATTTATATACACCCACCATCAGGGTGTGTTACCATCAAAAGGTATCTCTGAAATAACGCATTCTTTCTGAAACTTTATATCAGTTCAGAGATATCCTTTAGTTGATACTCTTTAAAAAATATACGTATCTATTGAACCACTTAATTTATTTCTTACCATTAAAAAATAAATAAATAATAATAAATGAATTAAAATAACAGTATATATTTGTATGTTAACACTTTGAAGCGATCTCAAAAAGCGTCCTCCTTATGGTATATGACATTTTTTTTTGGAAGCGGAATAAGAAAGCGACGTCCCAATATTAAACATAATGGTCATTTGGTATTATTTTCAAAATTGGTGAAAATATTTTTGTTTCAAAAAATAAGAATTTTTTTAGAATTATGCTGAGAGTATTTTAAAATTTTTGCCTCAAAAAACGTATAAAAACATTTCTAACGAAAACAAATGGGGATATAATTATTATTTTGAAGAAATAAGTTAATGTGAATTTCAAAAAGAGGCGGGAGAAAAAAGAAAAGAAAAGAAACAATCGTGTGTTTTGTTTTGCGCAAAAAAAAAAAAAACAAAAAAACAAAAATCAACAAAAGTATAAACTAAAGGATATTTGACAATCATAATTAAAACCAACTTTTTGATTACTAAATAATATAAAGCTCTTACATAATACAATAAAAAGTAAAAAATTACTATAGTATAAAACTCTTATATATTAATAATATTTTGAATTAAAAAATTGCCATGCTTGCTTGCCAAACACCCCAGTATGGGCGCCTTTTTTAATTATTATTTTGGCCGGGACACGTTTATAAATGGAATGGAAACTGCATGCATTCTACATTACAGAATGAGACGACATCTCGCTTTACAGGAAATTAAACGAATTAAAATATGAACAACATGTATTTGGTTTGGTTTATTGTATGTGTTTCTCTGTTACTAGACAATGAAAATGGCTTGTTGGTGCACGCTACCATCATAAACGACATGTATTTGGTTTATTGTAGTACGATTACAGGTCGTTTATTAGAAGGAGTATACATTTTGTCCAAACAAAGATATGCGGTTGGCATTTTTTCAAAGCAATGATCTGGTCGCTAAAATGCTGTCATTTAAAAAGGCAAAAAAGGGAGAAAAAAAAAAAAACCCTATCAACTGTTGTCGTTTTCAATGATGCGGCCATTTTTAATTTCTTGTTCCCTATCAGGTATTGTTGTTTTTAGTTTCTCTGTCGTTATTCTATTTTTGTGGTTTCATGTAACATTGTCATTTCTATATTACACCTTTGTTTTCAGGATTGTTAGGTATAGCATATTGTCGTTTCAATAAAATGTTGTTTTCAAATTCGTTGTCGTTCTTGAAGACTGTCGTTTTTTTTACAATAGAGAGAGAGAACTCATGAAAATATATATATATATATATAAGTAAGGTAATAAAACTTTTTTTGTTAATCCCCACAGACCTTTATTAAAGTCATATCTCTAGTACGGCATACTTCATCAAAGACACGTGTAGCAATGTCAAAGTGTTTTCAAATTCATTGTCGTTTCTTGAAGACAGTCGTTCTGAGCAATAGACAGGAAAAGACCGTTATTTATCATCACAAGCCATATGTCAAGCACGGCATAATTCGTCATAGAAACGTACAGCAATTAGATAGAAAGCCAAAGTGGGTTTTTTTTTGGGTACTCATGGGATGGGATACACTACGACTTTTCCAATAGCTCTGCCAGTTTCGAGATGGGAAAATGCCTCAACTGTTTTAGAGAAAGGAAATGGGCCTTTTGGGTCAATCACTGCCTTCACTTTCCCACTCTCCAAGTAAGGATTCAGCTCCTCAAGAACAGACCCTCTTGAAGTGAGAATAAATATCGTTGCTTGTGGAGCCACAGGCACACCACCTACAATTGTCACGACTTTCCCGCCTTCTTTCACCGCCTTCACAGCCCTCTCAGATTGCCCTGTTATCAATAAGCCATTTGAGAAACAAGTTAAAACTAAAACTAAAATCGAAACAGTACTTAGAAACCGAGGCTGCCAAAACAGATATAGGATGTTATATTCTTCCAAGTATCAAATTATGGCATGGTCTCTATAATAGATTAACTAACTACATATATTGGTACTAACCAACTGTGTCGTATACGACATCAAATTTCTCTGGGAGCTCTTCGAAATTCTCCCTTGTGCAATCAATAGACAAATCAGCACCCAAACTCCTCAGCAACTCCAATTTCCCAGTGCTTGCAGTGGCTGCCACTCTAGACGCCCCCAAAACGAGTTTTGCTACCTATCTCAGAGGGGGGAAAAAGTTATAATCCATATACATTTTTGCGCCTTAAAATTAAAGGGGATTATCAATCGCATTTCATCCTCCATCTTATTGTGTATGAAACAAATTATAGAGCCCAGCTATAATAAAGAATAGATCTGACTCAATTCTACTTAAAAAAAAAAAAAGAAAAAAGCCTGATTTTAACCATACCATTGTCATTTGAGGTCTAATGCTAAGATAGCAACTTGGAGATATTCCAAGAGAAGAAAGAAAGATGTTCTTGACGTTGGTTATGAAGAAATATTTGAGTCATAGTAAGAATTAGCATCAAGTTGAAATAAAATAAATAAATAAATAAACAAACAAATAAAAGCATAATATATGCACACCTGAATGACCAAGGACCCAACTCCACCGGCGCCTCCAAGAACAAGAAGGGATTTACCGGCGGAAAATTGAGCTAGTTCAAGAGCTCCATAGGCAGTCTCAGGAGCAAGTGGAAGGCTAGCAGCTTCAACAAAACTCAAATTCTTTGGCTTCAAAGCCAACACTTTCTCTTCTGCAGCAGTGTATTCGGCTAAACTGCCAATTTTCTTTTGGTTTTGCAGAGAAGTCTCATTTATATCCCCATAAACCTCATCTCCAACCTTAAACTTTGTCACTTGGCTTCCAACCTTTACCACCACACCGGCAACATCGTATCCTGGAACGGCCTGCGCACATGGGATTTAGAATCCAACATTCTTTAGGCAAATCCAACTCTGAATCTGTCAATGAATTGTCTATCACTTTCTCTTTTCTACAAAAAAGTATTAGTTTGTTGTCGTTTGCAATGAGGTTTTTTTATGTTTTCTGTTCTCTTGTCTTTTTTGCACCATGATATCTGCATTAAAGGGTGGTGGACTCGTGGTTTTTTGTAACATTGTTTTAGCGTTCCTTTTTTACTTCAAGGAATTGTTGTTTAAATCAAAGTTTTTCCCTATTTTCCTGTCCTTGTCCTTGTTAGAGGGTTGTCGTTTTGTGTCATGTTATCGTCGTAAAAAAGAAACCTCAAGTGGAACTGTGAAAGCTATCGTCGTAAAAAATATGTTGACTTTTAGTTAACATATTGTCGTTTTTAAAGTAGTTGTCGTTTCCGCAAAAAATTTTTCGTTCTTTGTGATTTGAAGTCTTCCTGGATTTTGTAGTCCTTGTTCTCAAAGCCCTTTGGGTTTTAATCAATGCCTTTTTGTTTTCTAACAAAATTTTTGTCTATTCCAATATTGCTTTCTATTATCCTATCGTTTTTATTTGTCGTTATCCTTTTTAAAGGGACACCGTTTTACGTAATGTTATCGTTTCTTCAAAAAAGTTATACTAGTATAGTTGTATTATAGCCTAATGTCGTTGATATATTTTTTGCTACCGAAATATCGTTTTTATTTGGCGTTGTGGTTGTGTCACTAATGTTCTGTTTTAAAATAATCTTTGGTACCTAAATAAGTTGTCGTTTTAATTTCTTGTACTTTGGTAGAGATCGTAGATTTGTAGTCTCTTAATTCTTGTAGTTTCAAAGTCATTGTCATTTCTAGTGTCATATTGTTTGTTACTTTGTTTCCAATAAATTGTTGTTCAACTAACTGCAATTAATGAATTTTTGATTAATTCATTGTTGTGTTCTTTTTGCCGATCATGTTACACGATAATATGGTTTCCTTTTATGGAACTGTTATTGTCAAAAAAGTTGTCGTTTATGGTATGACGTCGTTTCAAATTAGCCATTTTTTTGTTTACCTTGTCGTCGTCTTCTCTTGCAATGTCTTTTCGGAATTATTGGTAATTTATGCAGATGTCGTAGTTTTTAAACGCCTTGTCGTTTCTTCTAATTCATTGCCGTTTATTGCATTAAATGCCGTTTTTAAGGCCTTGTGCCTCTCAAATGAAAATCACGCCGCTATTCTAAATGTTCCCCCAATAAAAAGCCACTTTTAAATATTAAATAACAAAAAATCC
>CAMOHE010043878.1:0-17596 GCA_946598075.1 Artocarpus hirsutus | reverse complement strand
GGCTCGGCTAAGTGGAATAGCCGAGCCATTCCCTTTATGATACTGAAATGTCAAAATATTTAAAATAAAGAAAAGAAAGAAATCTAGTCACCAAGAAAAAGGAGAGAGAGGGATTCGAACCCTTGATAGTTCTTTGTTTCGAACTATACCGGTTTTCAAGACCGGAGCTATCAACCACTCGGCCATCTCTCCGAAAGAAAATAGAGGTTTTCTTTTTTTTTTTCCTAGAAAAAAGAAAAAGGACTGTATCGAAGAGAGGAATCTAAATATGATGGCAAAAAAAAAAAACTGGAACTGTTTTGGTGTCCAAAAAACTAATTTTTTGATATCAAAAAAAAAAAAAAAAGGCCATTCACCAAAAAAATTTCCCTCCAAAGGCCCTTTTTAAAAGTACCCCAGCGCCCCTTCCAATTGTTGTGCAGAACGGATTTAAAAAAAAAAAATGAGAAGGGTATTGATGTGAATCGTTTATCGAGTGCTTTTACTCTTGTTTCGGTGGCAAATGGACAGAGTACGATTTGGAAGAGATGTAAATTTGAAGAAAGAAGTATTGATGAATATTTGTAGACTATTGAAGTGTGGAGGATTTTAGTTCTCTTTGTAAATTTTGGCGAATGAATTCGTGTGCTATTCTTAAATTTTTCTTCTTTTCTTGGTTGTAACGAAAACCTAACTGGTTCACCAACTTAAAGTGGTTTTTTTCTTTCTTTCTTTTTAATTATATCAGTTATTCAATCGAAATCATTGCAATGTAGTTTACTTATCTGGAGAATATCAGCATAAATGCATTAAAGATCCACTGATATAATCTAAAAAATTTGACTGCAACTTTTGAGAAAAGGACACAACTTCACTTTTGCTTGTTATAACTATGGCAGAGATTGGAAAGGTCTCAAAGGATGAGAGAAGCCAGTCGAAGAGACATTAAAGAGAGAGAGACCGTCAAGGCCATGCAATGTCCTGATGGACAGAATATATCCAGAAGGACGCTTAAAAAAAAAAAAAGTCCTGGAAGGATACACAATATGTTCTGGAAGGGCATGAAAAATGTTTCAAAGGATACTTAAAATGTCCCAAAGGGACATGCGACATGTCCTAAAGGGACATTGAAAAATGCCTATGAGAGACATAAAAAATCTCTTTGAAGGACATTAAAAATGTCCCCGTAAGATATGCAATGTGTCCTAAAAAAACATGCCACATGTTCTAGAGGAACATGTGATATGTCCCTGGCGGATATAGAGAATGTTTCGGAGGGATATGTAGATCGGGACATGTCAAAATGTCTAAGAAGGACACATGATATGATTTGGAGAGACACATAAAAATGTCCTAAAGGGATATGTCAAGATATTTTAGAAAGACATTTTAAAATGTCCCCAAAGTACACTAAAAAATGTCCCAGAGGAAAATGTTACATGTCTAAACCAGACACCTGAAAATATCCGGAAGGGAAATATCAAAATATCCCATAGGGACATTTCAAAATGTCCCCAAGAGACAATGAAAAATGTCCCAAAGAGACATGTGACATGTCTCTGAGGGACACACGACATGTCCCAAAATGACATGCGTTAAATTTATGGCATATGAACTTTTTGCATTTTATGACATAAATAAAAATTGTGTCTAAAAAAATGGCATGTATAAGCCCTGTTCAGTTATAAATATTTCTCAAGCAAAAGTTGCTAACCACATGGACTCGAACTCTTAAACCATTTTTTTTTTGAGGAGTCCTAAATTCAGGGTAAAAAGAGCGCCCGCAAGATATACGCCATATGCCATTATATAAAAGTCACACAAGTTAACAAAAAAGTAATTTCAAGCATTCAACAAAGTATCGATCATTCAGCGACCATCTGTAAAAATGGGACAAAAGCTAGCTTACTGACTAGTATTCTGATAATTTAGTATAATAAACTAGTAGTCTCATAAATTAAAATTCAAAGATGCCGCCTTTGAATTTTAATTCGCTGTAGTGAGTAATCAGAGTTAGTGACGAATTGGTTTTCACCAACAACTTGATTAGTCTTTTTACCTATTCTTTTGCTAGTTTTTAGAGATTTCTTTTGTTTTTTTTTTTTTATTTGTTTTATGTTGATTTTGTAGGTTTTAGGAAATGGGAGCGCAAAAACTAGAAATTTGAGCATACAAGACATTTTGGCGCCTGCGGCTGTGGAGATGGGCACTGCGGTGCCACTGAGTACGTAATGCCATATTGAAGGCCGAGGACTCGTGCTGCAGTGCATGTCGAGGGAAGGACATCCGGAGTTACACACGGTGCTGGCGCGGTGCTAGAAGGCAAAGCCACAGCGCCTGTTGGGAATATTTTCATGAAAAATCTTGTTTTGGGCCTATTCAACCTAATTTCATCCCTAGAGTATAAATAGCTCACATTAGGTTATTTTTAGTCATTCTTAGACTCAAAAAAAGAAGAGAGAGAGAGAGAGAGAGAGAGAAAGGTTGCTATTATGAAGGAGAAGACAGTGCTACCGGGAACGGATTTGGCTTCAATTTTGTCAACTAGTTTTCATCTTTCTCATTTTCTCATATTTAAGAATTTGTTTATGATGTTTTCTATTTCCATTATGTCTATTTTTTTTAAGGTTACAATGTAGTCAGATTATGATGCTTTGAATTATTTTATGAACATAATTGATGAATTATTTTTCGCAATGGTGTATTCATCATAGTTCTTAATGCTTCTAATTAACTAGCCACTAATTAAATGTTTTGGTAATTCATAATGAAACCAAAAGGAAATTTATATTTTTTAATCATTGTGTTGAATGCTATACATTGCATGTGAGATAGAAATATACTTGTATGGTCTGTGTGGTCGTTACATGAAAATCCATAAAACCTAATGACTTTTTAATTTTTATAATTCATATAGGAATATAATGGGTTGACAATCAAGAGGATTTTTGGTGTAACTAAGAAGAAAGCATCATATATTTTTAAGGATTTTCGACTTTCAACTAGGAGAATATTTTGAGGTTGTATTGTTAAACAATTTAAGGTGAAATGATTTGGTAAAATTGGAAACGCTAGAGTTAAGAATATTGAATTTTCTTAATTTTAATAATTGCTTTCATTTTTATTTTATTTGTTTAATTTTTATTTTCACTAAAAATTCTCATCTTCTAATTTGTTTAAATAAAGTTAAAATTGACGTAATTTCGAGAGCAATATTGATCAATTCTGAAAGAATGATACTTGATTTTACACTTGACAACAATAACGTACGTGCACTTGCGTATTTGTACTATCTAGCAAGGTATATATATATATATAGATATATTGAATTTGAGAAGGATGGATTTTAAACTCAACAGCCTACTTTGTGATTGACAACCCCATATAGAACAGAGCCCATAAATTTTAGTCTACATAGATCATTTGACGGCGAGATTATAACAAGATTTCATGCCTTTAAATTAAACTTTGGCAACGTTTTTCACAATAAAATTAGATGGTAATTTTGACAATGTCAAATATTGTATGATATAACTACATAATAATTACTCTAATAATATTAATTTTTGTTATTCTTAAGATATATAAAAATCTTGTTACATTTTAACTTTATTATTAAAATTTTGCTATACGTGTAAAGCGCTCTTTAATGGCATTTGTCATGGATGTACGTGACAACACGGAACCAACAAAACTGATTTGAGGAAAACGTATTTATATTTGAAAGAGGCAAAGGAGGGGACAAACTATAAGGCTATTGGTGTCAATTCGGGCTGCTTGGTCTCGTCATGTCGAGCCCATCCTTCTATATGGGTCATCCCAGTCTAGACGCGAGAAGGGGAGGTTCAATTCAGTTCGACCCAAATTTTTATATAAAATTATTTAAAATAAATTAAAAAAAAACTATGTGAGACAAGTTGGTTTTTTATTCGGATCAGACTCTAGGGCGAACCAGACTTGAGGGTTTGGGCCAGGATGGGCTAGTGTCCGTGCAAACATTCGGGCCTCAGGCTAACTTGTTTGACCTAATCCAAATTGACGCCTCTAATCAAGATACTCAAGCCAAAATACAAGCGCATATCTTCCTTCCCAAGTATCTCCATAGGCTTCTGCTTGTATTGTGCATGTCATGTGTGTTCATTAAAGATCGTAATTCCAATGGTGACAAAATTAATTTTGTTAACTAATAGGCCATTTAGAGGAATAGCTGGAATTAGCACTTTTGATTTGAGAATTGTAGCATCATTACAAAAAATTAGACTTTTAGTCATAATAGTTTTTAACAAAACTATTATTTTGTGACTAATGTGTATTTAGTCACAAACTTTAGTTTAATTTGTGTTGTGACTAAAACTTTTAGCCAAGAGGTTTTTAGTAACGAAATATTCCGTTACTAAAAACCTTTGGCTAGAAGTTTTAGTCACAATAAAAATTGAACTAAAAGTTTGTGTACATGCAAGATTTTGTGAAAAAATTTACATAATTGGATGGAAGGGCTTAATCACTAAAAGGTTAAAGAGTTCATGAGTTGTTTTACTAAATTAAAAAAAAGACTAAAAATATTATCTACTATAAAGAGTTAAGGGATCATTTTTGTACTTTACTATCGGTAATATGCTATAACTTAGGGACCATTTTTGTACTTTACTATCGGTAACATGCTATAAGTTATATATTGTTGTTTAAAAAATATTGTTAGTAAGATTTTTAAAATTTGGATTTGAAAATTTCATATTCATATACAACTTCAAGGTGTTCGGTAAATGAGTCCAACCTTATAAGTTTAAACCTAAACGTAATAACATGTGAGATCTTTACAATGTTATATACTTTTACTTTACACTGTGGTCTACGAGAGCTTTATACTATTCATGGTTCAAATTCATGAGTTTGAACTCTTTTTTCAAAATGATATAAATTATAAAAAAAGGAAGAATTGTATCTTTTTTGTTGCAACCATTAGATCAGTGTAATTATCTTTTAACTTAGCATTATAGAATAATGAGATTTCTTTGATAAGTACTAAGAAAATAAATCTAAAGGTTATCAATGTATGTCTATTTTTCAATCATAAAATCTACAAAAAAGAATGATTTGATTAGATTTAATGGTTTTAAAAACATATATTATTGATGAGAATATCCATTGAAAAATGACCCAAAAAAAGTTAAAAATGATGCTTCTTAGGCGATTAAGGAGTACTTGTCAGACTTTAGGATGGCTTGTGTACGGATCGTAAAAACATTCCTCAATCCTCACAATTGAGCTATGGTCTAATTAACTTCAATGTTAGAAGCAAACACTACGGCTTTTAATCAAATAACCAAGGATAATAATTGCTCTCATAGAAGGAAAAAAGAAATTTTTGTACATTACAGCTTTGTGTGACGATATGTTGGAAACGAAAATCACAAAGTATTATGTGTTAATGGAAAAAAATATCTCAGTAAGATGTAACTCTAATAGCGTATTTGAGAGCCTTGTTTTGAACAATTGATTATAATAACAGAAAGCTTTACACTATTTAAGTTCAAGCCAATTGATTTGAAACAATTTTCTAAACAACGTGCTAAATGTTAAATATCTTCACTGAAGTCCATGACATTGTTATAATGTTATCAAATATCAATTTGATGTTGTTTGACAGATGAGAATTTTGTCCTCTGAGTAGAATATTTTTCAAATCCTAAGTCAAATTTCTCTGAAACCACCGTAATTACCAGTTTCTCTCAAAATTATATTGGGTCATGTTCTCAATTTTAATTTGGTCATTTGGTTTTGTTGTAGTTTCTTAATCAGAGTGTTGGGATGGGGCAATGCTAGCTATAGACTGTATATTGGGTGTATTGTCAGCCATTAAGAAGCAATTGTGAAAGTTAAATGACCAAAGAAAATTCGAGGAAATAGCACAGAAAGATCAAAGATACTGCTGGAATTTAATAATGGATTCTGTTTAAAGCTTATTCTACGTCTTTAACCAGAAAGCCTTAGGTTGTTGCAATAAATAAATTAAAAAAAACCATTAATAACGGTAGAGCTGAAATAGAGGCTAGAAGAGAGCACTATAGGAAGAAAATAAAAAGGCTCAGCGTTTACTTAAGGAAGGACTTCTTCAGGTCTTGGATAAAGACTTCCAAGTCAAAAATTCCCATCAAGTCGCACGACAATTTTTTTTTTTTTGCTTTCATTTTTTAATTATTTCAAAAAAAAAAAAAAGAAAAAAGAAAAAATTGAAAATAAAAATTGAGTATGAAATAGATGTTGTGAAAAACGCGGAGTTGCTTTGAATTGACAACAAATTGAAAGCCAAGTTTTCTGTTTTCCTCTTTCAAATTTTGTTCTCACTCTTTGTCAGTAAAATTTTGAGGGGACCCTCCACCAACTCATATAGCTCAATCTAAACACATTTAAATGCGCTAATTGATTGATAAATCGACTATTTTTCATATAGAAAAATTCCAATAAAGTCACTATATCCCAGTCGTGTTGACCCTAAAGTCAACTTACCTTATGATTAAGTTCCCTTTAAACACTAGGATATTACATAACACTTGCTTTATGGCAAACTTTAGGTAGTTAATTTATTTAAATTGTGTGACAATCATGTATAAATATCGTTTAAAACAAAGTGCTTTGATGCTTCAACTGCTTTCTCAATTTATAAAGGATTTTTTTTTTTTTTTTGGATCGATTGGCAAAGAATTGTTTAACATCTTCTACTTCTTTTAGATGCAAGCAAAAATAAAAAATAAAATAAAATGATGTTCAAAATATACTCCCGATTTAGTAACTTCTTTGCTAAGATTAGTCTTATTAAAATGACATGTTGTTTTCAACTAACAAAATGCCTCTCCGATTTTAAGCTACATGTCGTTTTGCAGGAAGTGCATGAATTTTTGCTAGGAAAATTCTATAGTATGTTGTTTGGCACATCAATAGAGCAAGTGTTTGTACAACCCTTTTGGTACAAGGGTTTAAGTGGTTTTGAACCCATGGCATACAAAAAACATAAGTTATGTATTTGAAATAAAGAAAACGTTCAAAATGATGAGAATAGTGTAACTCAAGCAAACTATTAGTTTTGAAAACTTGATTTCTTCTTAAATTCTAATCATTTTAAAGCATTCTTTATAATAAAAATTATTCCTATTCTTGTTTTCCTATATAAATTATAGTTTTTTAAGAATCAATTGATATTTAATTATATTCTAAATATTAGTTCAAAACAACCGTTTAAACCATATAGGCATAAAACTATAAATTAACTATAAAGTCCAAAATCACCCCAATTTAAATCCATGCACTAAACGAACTTAGTATTTGAACACTTTCGTACGAGACAGTGTTTTTAACAGGGACTCAAATGGTTCAAATTTAATCAAATATATTAATGCGGTTAAAAAAATTTGCTCCCTTATGTTAAAGCCTAAAAAGTAAAAGTTAACTTTTGTGAAAGGGTGTAGAATTCACCTACATGTAGTACACTTTTAATCTCAATTCACATAAAAATTTTAGCATTTAATCTCCACTCACATCGATATTGATACGCTCTTATTTTAAAAGTAAATTTCCGTTTTGTAAAAGTCTCTTTGTGATTATTACTAGAGTTTTGTTAAATTAATAAAATAATCATTTTTAGAAATAGTTAGTTAGTGACGGGCGATTTATGGTTTATCACTAAGGGACCATAGTGGTTATCACAGATCGACTTAGTGGTTGTTATTGATGGACTCAATATTAGTGAGTGAGTTTATAATTTTATTTAATAATTTACCGATCTATCAGTAATAAACTATGGATAAATCGATGATACACCAGGTCTTCAATAAGAATGTATTGGTATATCATTAATTAACCACCGTAAAATCCAAAAAAAAAATTCATTAACTAAGAGAGACGGTTACCTAATTTTTCCTATTTGTTTAAAAAAATTGAGATTATGTTGTGCTTAATCTTTGTTTTACATTAAAACCGTATCACGTATAAAAATTTGACCATTAAAAGTTACGTAGTATATTCCTAAGGTATTTTTTTCTTTTTCTTTTTCGTTTCTTGAAACCTGTACATAGACCACAGAATTTCCCGATTGAATAAACTTTAAAATGTTGAAATCAAGATCAGCAAAACTAGAAGTTTTTGATGATTCACTGCTAAATTCTGAGAAACAAGCTGATAAATAAAGAGTTAAGACCGATTCAAAAGTTAATATACTAGACAGATTGAACATTGAACTGACCCAAGACTTGCTGACTCCCCCACCATGCATTTGAAAATTTGGTTTAAATTTCATTCATAGTTTTTTATTCCAAAAATAAAAATTATGTGGGCATAGAAAATTCTGCTTGGAAATATCACTTAATACTAGAATAATTTCCAGGTACAAGTCCAAAACATAAAGAAACTTAATTTAGGTCAAGCAAGAGCCAAAGGAGAAAAATTACATGTCCTTGTCCACGTCGCATTTTTTCTCTCTTTCTTCTTTTATTTATTTTCTCTTTCTATGTGAGGACTTAAGACTTTAAGTCAAGCCGCGTGGGTCCTACTTGAATGGCGGGCCCCACATTCCCTCATACATGCAATTTTCTACGGACTTTTCTGCTCCCTCATGTCTTGGTGACCAAGTCCCAGCCTCATCTACCAAAAACCAGCTTATAAAATCACACTTCACATATCAATCTGTTTCTATCTCCATCCTTCACCTTGATATAATTTCATTCTCTAAAAGAGTGTATGTGTTATACACACACACATATATATACATATATTTATATGCATGTACACAAGCAAGTCCTTCTCGTCACTTGAACCTTCAAAAGAACCAAAGTGAGAAGACAAAAAAAGAAAAACCAACAAAATTTGATCATTTTTGTCCCTGACTTAATTTATAACAGCCCGTAATTTTTCTATGGCAACCAATCCCTTGGAAGAAGTGGCATCGGAAGTACTAGAACTCCCGGGCTTTCGCTTCCATCCGACCGAGGAAGAGCTTCTTGATTTCTACCTCAAGAACATGATCTCTGGCAAGATGAGATTTGACATAATTGGCTATCTCAATATCTACCACTATGATCCTTGGGACTTGCCTGGTATATATACAAATATTTATTTGATATCACTGTATTATCCCATGTCTCATATTAGTTTAAGCAGTTTATTTTTTTTTTATTTTTTTTAAGTATATTTGTTGTTTTGATGAAATTATAGGGAAGGCGAAGATAGGGGAAAGGGAGTGGTACTTTTTTGTGCCAAGGGACAGGAAGCATGGGAGTGGTGGAAGGCCGAACCGGACGACTGAGAGAGGGTTTTGGAAAGCGACTGGCTCCGACCGAAAGATCGTAAGCTTGTCGGAGCCGAAGAGGGTGATTGGGTTGAGAAAGACTCTTGTGTTCTACAAGGGAAGAGCCCCCAGGGGAACCAAGACCGACTGGGTCATGAACGAGTACCGCCTGCCTGATAACTGTAAATTGTCTAAGGTATGTATAAACTTGTACGACTCATAAGATCATTTATTTTCGGAATTTGTAGTATAAAAGAAAATGATTAAAATAGGAAGTTCGTAAAAAGGTATTTTAAAAGTGATTAATATGATCATGAAGGGAAAATCTTTTTTAGTCCTTGTATGTATGTCCGCAAGTGAAGGATATATATTTATGAAGAAGCTTCCGGGTAGTTGCTTAAGTTCATGGGATATGTATCCTTAGATACTTGACACGTGGCCCAAAGTTTCATGAAACTTGTGAATTCAACAAAAAAAAAAAAAAGAAAAAAAAGAAGAAGGTGTTTTTGGTTTAATAAATAGTTTGGAACAAGTCAAGTTTTTTTTTTTTTTTTTTTGGCCATAGACTTGCTTTGTGTTCATAGAAACTCAAATAAAAAGTCAACACTTCTCTAGGAAAAATATGGTAATATTTTTGGCCCAATGAGATTTCAGTTTTTCTATTTTTATCATCAAACTACAAAATTAAAGTTTAAATCAACTTTATTATAGTGTTTTCTTTTATAAAATTTAAATTTAAATCGTAAACAACTTTAAGTCAAACTCCGTTCCAAACGACCTATTAATGTCTCAATTTGTGAATGCATGCAGGACATAGTTTTGTGCAAGGTGTATAGGAAGGCAACTTCGTTGAAGGTCCTAGAGCAGAGGGTAGCCATGGAGGAAGAGCTGAAGAATTTTCAGAATGCATGCCCTGCCTCTCCAATGGACACTTGCATCTCATTCTGCAGCCCACAAGAAGAGCTAACCTCACCACAACTGACCATACACCATTTGGTCCCCATGAAGAAAGAAATTGAAGAAGTGCCACGTATACATGCCCAAGATTGTGAGAAATTAGCACCATTGGAAGTCAAAGGGTCTTCCACATCTTTGCAATTACCACAAGGGTTCAAGGACAAGTTGCCAGAGATCCAAGTCCCCAGCAAATTGGGCCTGGATTGGGCCGCCCAAGACAATTGGTCATTGTTGAGCAGCCCATGGCTTCAAAGCCTGACCCCATTGGCCAATATTCTGAATTTCTAAATTATGCCTAATATTTAAGTTATATATTAGCTTCTCTTTCACAACGGGCAGCCGAGGATAAAATCTAGCCGCCGTGTTGTAAGTAAAATTTTCTCTTTTTTGTTTTGAAATTTTGCTGTCCTAGTGTTTGCTGCTCTGCTTGAAGAGCAGTTTTGGATTAGTTTGCTCAGTGGAATATTCTTGGATTTTTTTTTTTTTTTTTTTTTTTTGTGGATTTCGTAAATAAAGGTGATGTTTGTGCCAAGAAGTTTCGTAGATGAGTGAACTTTATGTATTAGCACTGTCTCTCAAAAGTTGGACGATAAAATAAAGGGCCTAAACAGTATATTTTCTTTAGCCGAATAGACATTAGCTCTCGATCTGCATCTGTCCTGTTTTGATCCATGATTTTTACGATTTTAATACATTAATAATTTGTTTGGGAGCAAAGTTCGAGCCAAAAGTTTGAAGTTAATACATTATAGCAATTTAAATGTTGTGAGATTTATTATTGTAGTAAAGTTGATTTTGATCAAAACTACCGAACCATGTTATCAAATGTGCTTTAGTATTCTAAACAATGACGACGTTACACAACTTGTTCTCATTGGATTTCCTAAATAGAAAGAAGGGTCACTTGACCACGAGTAAAATAGTCAAAAAAAAAAAAAAAAAAGTGGGGTGAGGAGGACAAATTAACTAAGACTACATAACAGCTATTCCAAGTCTTCTAGCTTGTTTGGGAACTACAATTTGAACTGTGTTTTACGGTTTAAACTTAGTTTTCAACAATGTTTTTTCTTATATGCTATAAAATTTTAATTCAAACTCTCGGTTTTAACTCATTAAACAAACAACATATTCTTCTCTTGCTGTTTTCTCCACAAAACCTCAATTGAAGAAAATAATCTTCCTGTTAAAGGGAAGAATCTCATTGCTAATGAAGAGAAGTTACATTCTACATTGCACTTTCTGCTCAATGATCAAGGTATTGGCAGATTGACGGAGCCCACAACACGCCGAAAACCAAATTACGGAGGCAACTTCCCCAAAAAAAAAAAAGTGGTTTTGATACTTTGGATGCTTTTAAAATTGATGAGTAGTTAACAATTATTGAATAAGTGGTGATGCAATTTCATCTATTTTAACGGCCACCGAATAATTATGCCCCAAGTGTGTCCTAAACTAAGACAATTTCTCGGGTAGGCATCAGTGTGATTTTGATTAAATTTAACAGCTTGTGATTTTAACTAAATTCAACAGCTTGAAACGTTTACCGTCAATAGGACCTACCGAAGAAAAACCCTAAAACATTTGGAAAATGCTATATGACTTCAATCCTACTCAAAACCTCTTCATCAGTTGCTATGTGTCAGTTACCCAATAATTTTAAAATATAAAAAAATGTTTTAACCTATTATAATTTTATAATGCGGTTAAAACTTTACGGGGACAAGGTAAAACTGTTCCAAACAATCCACTATTGACAGAAGTGCAGTATATGACGCACTACAATAATACATACACATACTGAGCTTAACCAATTGGTGTTAAGGGAAGTGATGATAAGTTGCACAGACATGCTAATATATAGCAGCATACGTGCGCGCGCGTATTTTGAAGAAATTTTAAGTTTGGTACGATTTGTGATCTGGACGATTACCCCATTAATTACAATTTAAAACTAACACCTGAAATTTAATGAAGGATAGGTTAGGTTTTTACTGTTCATGACATAGTATGATGTGGTTTATTTTTTAGATTTAAAACAATAAAAAACCGAATTTGAAAATATAACTCTCTAAATGCAACGTTGTTTTCCTTTTAAACCCTTCGAGCGTCTGTTTTATTCTTTCTTCAACAATTTGAGAAAGTCTAAGAATCATGTTGGAATTTTGAGCTATTATAGGATGATTTTGGAATCAAATCATTACATTTTCATGAAACTTCTTTGGTTAACTTTGATTTTGGATTTTTGTGATATAATGGATTTTGTTTATTAGTTAGTATAGTTTTTTCATATAAAAAATTGTTGCACGTGTTCTCCACCTTTCCTCCAACTCTAGAGCATAACCGTCTATCTATCGAGTTTTTGTTGACATCGACTAACTAACCCCATGAAAAAGTTGCCACCCCAATCCCGGCTCATCTTTAGGTAAGCAATCTCGCAAAAGCCTAGGTCAACAGTTGCGAAACCCAACTACAACAACGCTTAACCAACTACAAACTAACTTCCTGAGATTGCAAATTGATATGAAAAGTTGTAATTTTGGTTTGGTTAGGTTACATTTTCTTACTTAATTTTCATGAAAATTTGGTAATTCGCCACTTTATTATTTCTTGGTTATATTTTTGGTGTCAATTTTCAATAAATATGGGCCTTCTTTTTTTTTGGGGGGGAGGGGGGTTGATTCATCGTTTTATGTACTTTATGTACCTTGTTGTGTTGGACCAATTAACTTAATATTTTAATCATTTTTTCATTATTTAATTCACTCTATAACTAAATATTGTAGCTTGACCTACGGATGTGGTCCTGACAAACAAAGATAAGCAGACGGAAGCCACATGCATACAACTGTCCCTCAACTTTGCAAAAATGATGCCAATTAAGTGCCACTTCCAATTTGAGCCAGATTTAAGACTGCGCCTATATGTATTAACAAACTGAAACAACAATTCCCCGAAAAACTCCCAAGCCCAAACCAAATATTTTTGATTACTTCTAGAATAAATTAAATGAGATCAAAGTTAATTTATAAGACATTAGTTAGACCCGCAAGCTAACATTAAAAATACCATCACATGTAAAAGAAAACATTGCATCGTAGAAACGTTGGTAAGAACCACAAAGGTCCTTATTGGATGGTGACATAGGATTTTGTATATCTAAAAGCTTATTTGATAAAGTTAGTTCTAACCAATTTTTTAGTTAAGAATAGTGTAAAACTCTCACTTTCACATATTTTAATAAAAAGAAAAAAATTACTATAATATAAAGCTTTTATATGCTAAAGTATATACAGTTTTAATCAATAGTTTTAGGCAACATATCAAACATGTAAGTGTCAAATTAAATTTCTACGCAACTGTTTTCCAGTATGAAATTTGAACAAGTCAAGTCGTCAGGCGTGTAATTGACGGTTAAATTCAGTGAACAGAGGAGGTCCACCAAATAATGTAGCGAGCATTCCATCGTCAACCAATCAAGCATGAAAATGAATTTGCAATTTCATAAAACTTTGCACAAACCTACAACATACGTACACATGTCAGGAATCTGAAGTCAAGCAAATTGACGGCTTCTAATTGGAACAGTGGAAGAGACGAAACGACAGGCACATGTTTCAAAAAATTTATTAGCGGAAATGAACACAAGACGACATATTATGTGTCGTTTTTGGTGGAAAATAGTTTTGTAATGCAGTAAATGGACTGTCGTTTTTCTTCCTTTTCCTTTTTGGCATCCCCTTTTTTTATTTTTTTATTTTTTGACTTCCGGGCTAATTAGGTAGGATAGAAAGAGACAGCACACTTGCCAGCAGATACTAGCGGGTACATGAGAATGAAGTATCCGATTTTAAACCCCAAATCATACGTAACACATGCTTTCTGGATCCACTTCAATAATTTGATACTCAACTTTGGAGCCTTTCACAATCTCATCAGGAATAATTAAAAAATAAAAATAAAAAAAGCAAGAGAAGGAAAAAGCCTAGTAATATTTAAAAAAAAAAAAAAACTAGAAACACAAACTTTAATCTTAAATTCTATACTATTATATTAGTTGCCATGGTTTTATTACTAGGTTCTTAAAAATTCACATCAATAGGTTGCATTTATCAATAAATCAATGACATCTTATAAATTGATATATATATATATATAAAAATATATAAATAGTTGGAATTAAAATGTTTTTATCCTGTTCCATTGTAGGGCCCCTCACAGGCACAGGAATCGTGCCATGATATTATTTAGATAAGATGGTGGATATTGCATGCGTACTATGAGAGGCGATTCCTAAACAACTTATTAGGCCCACTTTACAAGCACAATCTACTTTATTAGGCATTAATTAAATGAACTTTAGTTAACATTGCAAATTTTGAGGAAGTCCTTATACATCTGCGTGTGCTCGTTTGTGATAGTGATGATAATTGAATTTAAGCGACATCGACGTAGTCATTTATAGATCAACATAAGCCATGAAAGACATCATATATAGACATCTCCTCTAGTTTCCACAGCAACCGCGGGCATGACTTTTAACTTTGAAACTTTCTGATCTCGTAACATTGCTAAATAACGCGTGGTGAGTTTTCTTAGAATTGACTTGTTTTTGCTTCATATGGAAGAAAAAAACATGGAGATGTGAATTGGGTTGGGTCCCTCAACAGGCATGATGGGACGGTACAAGGTGGCGAGCTACTGGGCTCACATAGGCCCATGTGAAAATTATTGCAAGTATACAATGTCGCTTCAACAAGTAATGTACAACAACGAACGAGTATTCTTCCCACAGGGATTAATTGCTAATTATTAAATTTATTTTAACTCTATTTTCATTTAAATTCACCAATAAATTAGGTGAAGATATTGAGAAATGAAATAAAAAGTACATGTAACTAAAATTAAACAAGACGCAAAATTAAATAGAGAGAAATTCAATTAATAAAAGGCTTAAGGTTTTTGATTTTACTATGACTAATTGGTCTTACTTCTTCTATATCATTGGCCCTTGATTTATAATCCTAGTTGATAATCGAGAATCCCTAATTTTTTCACTAGCCTCTCCCAAAGTCTAACGAAAACACCCTCAAAAGTATTTCTTTATGAATTAAAATAGTTAAGAATTCATTAAGATATGTGGTTCTCATTTAACGACTATACAAGTGACAAGACTGTAAAATTATACATTTACTAAGGTTAAAATCATTCATTTACATTTTTTTTCTCATAAAATCCTCTAATCAATGGCATTTTAGTGTTGAACACTATTTTTTATGTCTTAGTTCATATGTATTTTTAGTATGTTTTTATAATTAAGTATACTTTTTGTAATTTTTAGAAGTGTTTTTATGTGTAAAATATTTGTGAAGTTTGAAATTAATTAAAACCATAAAAATAATATGTTGTAATCGGAGACACTTGGTACTTTGTTATTAAAAATAAAATAAGATAATTTGGTCAATTGGCGGTCTGTGCTAAAGACTTGAGTAATCTATCACTTAACAAATCACCTTTTCGAACGAATGATGACTTAGATTTTTTTATAAATCACATTTTCTAATTAAAGAGGTAGTTTTATAGAGAGTTTTATTAGCAACGTAGTCTTGAAAAGTTGCTCTTTTAAAGAGGCATTTTTGTGCTTTGCTCTTTAAAAAATAATCTATAATACTATAGTTATATTATTTTAAAAACACGGTGGTTTTTTTTTTTTTTTTTGGGAAAAATGGTTGAGAAGGTCATTATGTTTTATTATTATATAAAAATTCCTATGGTAAAGCTTGAAAAAATAAACCACATGTAAGTTTTAATTTTTCTATCATGAGATTTGTAACAAGTACTGTTCCTCATATTAGTTTTAATTTTTCTATCGTGAGATTTGTAACAAGTACTGTTCCTCATATTAGTTTTAATTTTTCTATCGTGAGATTTGTAACAAGTACTGTTCTGCATAGCTTTTTAATTGACCTGACCAGCATTATACTTGGCAATCATAATCGCTGCTGCAATACTATGCTGTGGTCCTACACCAGCCGTATTGGCTGCAGTATAGGCCTTGTGGGCGGAGAGCACCACCCGCTTGCCTTCCGCATTTGCTCGGCTGAGCCGCCCGGGACGGTGGAGAACAAGAGTGCTGAAACGATTGTGATCAATAATGCCAAAATTTTCAATTTTGTTTTGAATGTGATGTTTGTGGGTTTGATGTCGATATAGGTGTTTGTAAAATGGCCTTAGGTGGTCTGTTAACAGAGGGATAATTAACAGAGAGAGAGAATATTAAAAATTACGTGCCCTCACGAAAGCATGAGCATCATTTTTATTCACTAGTGCAGATACAAACAAAAGACATTCATTTTTCACACTGGTTTTTGGTCCATCAAATTGTACATTACAACTCTTACTCATGGCATATAGTGATATCATGCGATAAGGTGTGATATCCATATATAACCTAGTATAACCAGACCAAACATTTATTCATTCACAAACATTAAGATTGCAAACGACACCAACAAAGACTGAACGAGGAGAGCATGGCGTCAAACCACCTTACGTTGATCACATTACATTACAGTACTTTGATAATTGCTCCTTTGAAAGTCAAAAGGACGCTGCACGTTGCATTCTACGTTGTCCCCCGGATCAACCTTCAACAGGTCACAGAATTTCTTATAGAACCCAACCGCGTCGGTGTCTTCATGTTTTAATGCATCACCACAGTCCACGGCGCCGTTGATAATGTTTGTGACAACACCATATCCAGGAAACCGTCTAAGAGCGATGTCCCTGGGTGACGGTATCCATTCACCGGTCATGACTTCGTGGGGCGACGGCTTTTCATGAGTGGTGTCATCCAAAACCAAATGGCTGCCTTAAAAGACGTTACTGCGTCTTCCTCTAGAAGGGATGGCTCTTTCAGAAGGTCTATGTTAAGGTCGTTTGATGCCGCACGGTAATTATAGTTCCTAAATTTCAAAGAAAATTTAGATATATGTAACATTATTTTATTATGTTGAAATATAAATAAAATTTAAGAATATTTTACAAACAACAAACAATTAAAATGATTAAGATAACTATTTATTAATTATGTTTACGTAGAGGTAGAACATATATAAAATATGACACAATAGAATAATTAGTATGTAATTTAGTAATAAATTAAAAAATGATTTTTATGTGTTATAATTTCATTCTTGTAAATATGTAATGTAGTTTAATTGTACGAAATAATTCTAACACTCAAAAAATTCTTTAATTATTGAATAAATTTAAATAAAATATAAAATTAAACCAGGTAATTATATTTTGTTCTTTATTTTAATAATACATAATCAATTGGGTGGCTTGACGTGAGATACAAATTTTAGGTATTAATCAGGTTGA